>CM032228.1:79875000-80002500 GCA_019009955.1 Riptortus pedestris | reverse complement strand
AGGGTTACCTCTTGTAATCCAAACGTCATTGCTTAGGCCTCCTTCTTTCTCACTCTTTCTGGTGTATTATGCATTATTTTCAATTGTATAACTTCTGAGTTGTTTCTAATCCACTGGTAGAACATCCAAACATCCTCTTCTCCAGCTCTCTCCCAAACCAGCACGCCACTATGTTTTCTTTGGTAAGAGTCCTGTCAGATATAACTGTTCATCAGAGAAATATCTTGTTTATATATGGGAGTTTCCTTCTTCGAGACATTCATAAAGTGGTGAAATTTTGCTGGGCTTAGAAGAACGTGATTCAGTCAACCATTCTGGCGTTGATATTGCTTCCCCACTCCTATTCTCCGTATCTATCTCTCCACGGTTTTTAAATGCATTGGAAACTACGTGCAGGAATGCGCAAGATGACGCAGTATCTCGGAATGAAAACTTCTTAAAAATGCACTTAAACAAAGAGAGAGATAATAGAGAGTATTAAAATTACAAAACACTTAAGAAGGTTTGAGTGGGTCTGATGAAAGTAGCACTGATTAGATGGTTAGAGTGGCTTGGGGTTTATTTTAATAATTTGCAATTCAAAGGAGGGATGATAGTTGAAACCAATATTCGCCGCTAGGTATTCTTCGGAATCTTCATCTTCCCCGTCGCCTCTCTCCCCCCCTCTTCGATCCATATCCCAGCCCTTCTTGCCTCTTTAATATTTCACAGCCTTCCATCAGGATATTTGTATGCAAAACTCTTCCCTTTTAGTCTTATCTTAGTCTTATCACACATACTTATCGGAGAGCATTATTCATTTCACTGAGCTACCTAGCGTCGTACCAAATATATTCTTGGCTCCTTACTTTATTGATTTCAGCAAAATGCAGCTGCTTTACTTTTGTCTTCTCCTTCTTTTCTTCAAGAAAAAAAACAGCTTTTCTTAAGAGGTTTGATTAATATTTGTAATAGATTAGAACCCTCTGATAAACCTTGTTTCTCACACATTTTAACATAAACCTTTTGCTAATATAACTATATATTTTTCTTGATAGAAATATAATTACATTTTTAGGATACTAAACAAATAAATATAAAACAATAATATAATAAAAATAATAGAAAAAAATGAAATCGAAATATAAGACACAATGTTTTCAATCTGAACCATAAGGGATTACCTTCTTATGCCAGAATAAGCACCACAGCTATTCGGGAATAGCAGACAAGATTTCTTCTACACACGAAATTTATATTTTGAGTTATTAATATACTACATATTGATGTAGACGATATGATGTATATATCATCTTTCGCAACGAGGAAATGATGTCCTTAATTCTTTTCATTAGTTTTTCTGTTATGCCATTAGGTTATTTGACTGTAAAAGGGTTTATGTCCATTCTGGTAATCCAAAACATATTTAATACAAATTTTAATTTTAAACTCTATCCGATCAAGTTTTAGTCCCTACATCAGTTAATTTATTTTTTATTACATTTAGTTTTTTTCTCTCTTTTACGTTCCCTCAAGATATGTCTAAAAACGTCTGCCTACCTTCATTTCAGTTAATCCATCTGTCATTCAATCACTTACACTCCACATATATATGCTTTTCACTTATTTATACATTTTGCTTTTATACATACAACAAACGAATTCAAAACTTAGTTTAATTCCCTCCAAAAACAACACTTGTAAGTTAAATTGTAATTATACGTTTGCATTTTGTTTTATTAATTGAATTATTAATCGATGTTATAATTATAATTATACCAAAACCCACAGCAAGCAATCGAATACTTTTTTTTCAAAATGTTATATACGTTTCAAAAATAATTTAATGCTTTAAGCCTAACAGAATAGGCTCTGAACAGAACTTTGCAAAAATATGTAAAAAAGGGATATCATTTAAACATTGCCAAATCATCGAGGTTCATTCAGAAATTATGATACTGAAGATTCATTTGGTTCACGTTACTCATTAATTACTAATTAACAAATGTTGTACCTTTCAATACTTTAGGAAAAGTTAAACACCGATGTGACTGTCGCAACATGGACTGGAGCGGAGATGTACTTTGGTTAATTAAAGCTAATTGCATAATTTCTGTCCACATTGACAACTGTTAATGAGTTATTTGCTAAGTTACTTTTACTCAATAAGTACATCAATTAGTCAGCTAAAGTTAATAGTTGACATAGTTATTGACATACTATATGATGTGAAAGATGATAATTACTCACATATTTTTTTAAATTTAATTATGTTTTTTAATTGTTTTGGATAAGACGAACATTTATGACCTAAAATAAAATACCATTTATACTATCTTCTTCGACAATATTCAACTTGACTGGGAAAGTTTAAATAAACACCGATCCTTAGTGCGGTTTGTGCCAGAGTATTACGTGCCATACTGGTTTGTGGGGAGGAATTTTGGTTCGCCCAATAAACTCAATATGAACGAAATTACTTTTTATTCTTTAAAAAACTCAACAATAGAAAATGTGGGTTTGAACTAAAATACATTTTTAGTCATTTAAACCCGATTGATTAAGTTTGCATGTTATAATGAGCTTAATAAAATATTTCATGTAACCATACTGTTAAAAAATTTAAAATTAAAATATGTTTATTATTTTGTAATTACAAATATACATTAAAATGTAAATTCACTTAAAAAATAATTAGGAAATCATTATAAAAATAATTTGTATAACACTCCCCCCACACACACATAATTTATAGATATGGTAAGTATCTTACTGATTGGTTGGTGTAAAAAAATTAATCAAGTAAGGAATATCTTTTGTTACAACGGAGCTTATTGTTATAATGCTTTTGAAATAATTTTAACATCTTGGGACACACTTAAGCCTCATTTTAATTGTTATTTAATAAGTTTTAAATTCAAAATTTATTAGTAAATGTTTACTAGTTTTTCGGTAAATTTTTATACTTACTTACCTTACAAAAATGAATTAAATTAAAATTTAGCGGATTAAGAAAATGAAAGATCATTGCATTTGTTTATATAAACCGAATTATAGAATAGTTGTAGAGTTACCAATATGTTTGTAAAGAAGGTGGTATAATTAAGATCTGGAAGGTTAAAAGTTACGAACTAGTTTAATTACATACATGTAAGTCAATTAGAACGAGAATAGAACTAGATAAATTATCGACTCCTAGAAGTTGGTATGGTAGTCTATTTAATATTCAGTGAGCATAGCTCTGATTTTTCGTATAATACATTAGAGTGAGGTTATGCACTGCATGTCTTTAATTCGTGTAGTTCATTCCGTATTCTCCGTGTAGATGCTCCCTCTCGTGGACGTCTTGGTCCCACTTTGTTAATATTCTATCGACCTCCGACACATACAGCACTATTACATCATAATATTAGGTAATATATTTCTCACAACGTAGTATTTTCACTATATAGGAGTTTTATTTTTGAAGTAGAACATGTAAATATTCTGAAGAAATAATAAGTAAACACGTGTTAATTATTTTCTTTACTTTTTGCTACATTCTCATTAGTTTTCTGTTTACTTGTTGACGGTATTAAGACTAATTAGGAATGACGGTCTCACGGAATAAATTTGACTTCCTCACCAATAATTTTGAGAATGGCCAGGACATGTAACATCAATAGCCATCATCAATTATGTTTGGATGTAATTTATACAACAGCTTAAATTAATAGACTCCTTAGTTTCATAAGCTGCTTAACCCTTTAAGGCTTAGATTACACCTGCTATATCTTCTGTAGCAGTCTTGATAATGTTTTAACACTTGTCAAATACTCTTGAATTTCATTAAATTAGAAGTACTGGAACAAGAAAAACTGATTTTGATATTTGCACCGCTAATATTCGTAAATATACAATACAATAATCCATTCTCTTGTTTTACACATGCCACTTTTTATCATATGTTATATACAATGTATTGATATACCACAACTCTCCCCCTTGCGTCTTCATCAAATAACCTTTCCAAATGAGTTTTTAATGAAAATTCTCTCACATGACCAATACAATTTTGTTTACTCACATTTTTCCTTTCTTCTACCCCAGCTGTCCATTTGGTGGATTATTTTTCTTCCGTCCTTCCATTATTTTTTAATGCTCGTACCAATGTAATATATTCAAATTTTATTTTCATATTTATACAATACAATAATCCATTCTTTTTTTTTACACATGTCAATTTTTTCATATGTTAAATACAGCGAATTGATAACCACAGGGATCATATTTAATGGTGATTTTTAATGACAAGTTAATAGATATAAATAACAAATAACTTTATTTTATAACAAGGTGTCCCTTATTGTGGACGCTAAACGTTCAGGTAAAATTTTCGCAAATAAACCTTGCGTCTTAGAGGGTTTTTCATATTTGTTATCAGATATAACTTAGTCATGGACCATTGCCCCATCCCCCATTATACAATTATTTATTCATCATTTAAGCTATCATTGAATTGACAACTCTTTAAATGATCATTGAAAATCTTAGACCGTACTATATATAAGCAACCTACACTGTGTTTCCTGAGGCAACTTCCCACACATTTCTTCACGCTACTGACGTATGGAATCAGCATCCTCCTTGCAAGTACAGTCCCCGTTGTTTTCATTTTAACCCATAAGGTTCTTTTCCAATTTTCTGAAAGCCCTCATTATCTCCCTCGATCATATCTATTCGACTAGCTGGTGAATATAGTTCTTTCTTTCAAAAGTGTTGGGTAGGTGTGTGGACAATTTAAAGGCTGGTGATCCAGTTTGCATGTTA
Organism: Riptortus pedestris; assembly: GCA_019009955.1. Classification (NCBI taxonomy): domain Eukaryota; kingdom Metazoa; phylum Arthropoda; class Insecta; order Hemiptera; family Alydidae; genus Riptortus; species Riptortus pedestris. The sequence goes on along the minus strand of CM032228.1, from coordinate 79,997,712 downwards.
CCCCTCATAGTTTCGTTGGGTAGTGATGGGAGGTTACATGGAAGTCTCTCTTTGTGGGAGTGGATTCCTTATATAATGTGTGTACCAGGTGTCCATTGTCTAATCATCAGCGAATCCTTGGAATCGCATACTGTCATAGGTCTCGTGAATTCTATCGTTGGGTGCCGCTCTCTGACTTTAAATACAATTTTATGTCATTTTTGAGAAAGGCTCTTTGGTATTTAACACAGCTGGGGAAAATGTAACCGTCTCATTCGATTTGAGACCCAAAAGCCCCTCAAGTAAAAGTCACAAATAGCGATTTTATGAACGGGTTTTATAATGTACAATAAATATGAAAGTCATAAGTCCGTTATAATTCATAAAAAAAAAGATACAACTGGTCAAAAAATAGAGGGATGAAGAACGCAAAATAAAATAAATAATAACAAACGGTCTTTGAATAAATAACGACAAACGGGTCGAAGCAGAGCTCACACAAACACAACTGCGAGGGTACGCTATTAATTTACACACTGAACTAAAAGGTAATTGTGAGGTTGCTCGCAGTGTAATCACTTTAAAATTAGAGAAATTTTTTTAGTTAAAATTGTTTATGGCAACACTGTCGCTGAAACCAGGTGGCAGCTAGAAGGGGTTAGGTTATGAGTTGTTAAAGAGCAGGCCAAGCTGCTACAGTGAGATATCTTCTACACGATAAAACCAGTATTGAAATAAAATTAGTTTTCTTCTTTGAATTGGAGGTGGAACTACATCAGAGATGAGAGGTGTACATCCATGATGGCAGTAGAGTTAGCCAGAACATGTGCGCACACTGTTAGAGTTTGAGACTTGGCTAAGAGGACTAGTAGGGGGTTGGTTAGGTTAGGAGTTGATGCAGGTTTGCCGCCATTAATAATGCAGGGGCAGTGTATCAGGCGCTATCACAGCCCTCTAGTCCCTAATGAACCAGAGTTTATTTATCTAACGGTCGCTGGCTCTTCCTATCTACACACGGGATTTGTTTGCCTTAGGATTTTCACTACCTACATCCCTCAAGGACGTCATCTGCTTGGTGTACCTAGTATCTCTCAATCGATATATGAGGCTGTGGCGAAAAAATATCCCTTTAAAAAGCTGACTTCCGTTTTAGAGCAGCAAACATCCAATTCTACTCAATCAAATATTATACCCAACATTTAGTTTAGTAATGAGGTATAAAATATACAGCATTATTAAAATAAAAGCAGCGATGCACACATTCGAATTCAGGATGTTAAAGATTAAATAAAATATGGTCAAAAGCAAAGAATATGAAATAAACAAAAGTCCGTGACGCAGGAGCTGCGTAAACTAAGCAGATTTCCCATGTGAAGTTTTACAATAGAGAAATCTTTCAGTTAATTAAAATAAACTCCCAACTGAAACAGCTTCTGAATTGTAAGAATAATTTATATTTTAATAACTCAAATTTTAGTAGTCCAAGAACTAAAGAAGGGGGGGGGCGGATGATCAGAACGAATTTTCATAAATCTCACAAAGTAAAGAAGGTAAGGTAAGGTTAGAAACGACAGGTAAGGTTAGAAGAAGCCTCCCACACGAGCCGAGGAATGACGGAAATGGCCGACCTAATCCGAACTATACTCGACCACGGACTTCATAAAAATGCAAATATCTCGGTTAATATTCAAGTAGAGAATACATGTATATAACAATATTTATAGTAAATTTAATTTGCAATAAGATTGGTTCTATACAATTTTTCGATCTGATGCATAATATCGGAGATATTTTGAATTTTCGAAAATCCCCCCTCCCTATAGTCCGATTTCAGCCATTAACGAACTTGATCTGTCTTTTTATTATTATATTAAACGGTAAAATATCGAGTTTCGTAACGATCAAACAAAAATTGCGACCGCTAGAGCGTTAACAGACATATATATATATATATATATATATATATATATATATATATATATATATATATATATATATATATCTATATATATATATATAATTTTGAACGGACCTCATTTAGCAGATTTCCCTCATGACGGAATTTTCGACATTTTTCTTCAAATGTCCAATATTTGTCTATTACCGCTCTAGCGGTCGCAATTTTTGTTTGATCCTTACCAAACATCATATTTAAGCGTTTTATGTAAAAAGAAAGATCAAGTTCGTTAACGGCTGAAATCGGACTTTAGAGGGGAGGATTTTCGAAAATTCGAAATATCTCCGTTACTATACGTCGGATCAAAAGATTGTATAAAAACCAATCTTATTGCAAATTAAATTTACTATAAATATTGTTCTATACATTAATTCTCTATCTTGAATATTTCGTCATCTCCTGGGTAGGATCGTTGGACATTTGAAGAAATTTTTCGAAAATCGCGTCACGAGTACGACCTCAATAGCTGATTTCGCTTAAGGGAAATCTGCTAAAAACTGTAAGTGAGAAAAGTCAATACACAGACATGTATATTACATGCAATTATAAATATATATAGAACAAGTTTTTACAATACATAAAAGTCCGACACGCAGGGGCTGCGTAAACTAAGCAGATTTCCCACGTGAAGTTTTACAATAGAGAAATTTCACGAGCGGAATAGTTAAGGGAACGGCCGAACTAGCTTTTGACGGAAACTCACGGCCAGACCCGAAGAGAGCCCATTTCATCTCGTTCGTTACCGCACACAATAAAAATGCTAATATCTCGGTTACTATTCAAGATAAAGAATAAACGTGTCTAATAATAATTATAGTAAGTATAATTTACAATGAGGTTGGTTCTATACAATTTTTCAATCCGACGTATACTAACGGAGATATGTCGAATTTTCGGAAATCCTCCCCTCTAAACCACCCCCCTCCCACTTGTCCGATTTCAGCCACTAATGAACTTGATCTTTATTTTTACATAAAACGTTTAAATATCGAGTTTGGTAACAATCACGCAAAAATTGCGACCGCTAGAGCGTTAACAGCCGAATATATATATATATATATATATATATATATATATATATATATATATATAGATAGATAGATATATAGATAGATAGATATATAGATTAAGTTTTGAACGGACCTCATTTTCGTCATCCCCTGGGTAGGATCGATGGACATTTGAAGAAAATTTTTGAAAATCGCGTCATGAGTACGACTTCAATAGCTGATTTCCCTTAAGGGAAATCTGCTAAAAGGCTTTGGTGAATAGTGGAAAGAAATTTGGGAACAAAGCAACTTTTCTGGTATGAGGACAACATGAGATACAGAACCAATTTTGATTTGAGAAAATTTGGACTGAGTATCTGCCATATATACATTTACAGTAGTTACTTTATAGAATATTATATAATTTATATAAATATTAACGAAATGAATTTTTTCTATTATAATTGAATCTTGTATGCTATGACTTTTAAAATACACAAAATTAATAATATTTTTCAATTGTTGTTTTTTTAGGAACATATACACTGTCACAAAATGTCTCAAGTTAAAGAAAAAAATGAGCAATTACTATTTCACACGATATTCATTTGATCGAGAAAGATTACAATTTTCTCACTGTCCCAAGCTAATAGTTTGCAGATAGTTCTTCATCCTTTAGATTTTATGTTAATAAATTAATGAGCTGGTTTATTATTCGGCTTATCATGTATTTCTATAGTAGTTTTAAGGAATAGTCCTGCTAACTCTGACCACTATTGTCAGGGGCCTTGTTATATTCAAATCACAACCAATATCTTCTCTTCTCATTTTTTATTGGTTATTCGTTGAATCATGTATACATTATGTACCTCCTGACTGTTCCTTGATTACTACTTCCCGGACCTCGTAAATCGTAAATTATTTTCTTCCACACATGAATAAATAAATAGTTAGTTATAGATAGAAAGTTACCTAAAATATGAAATGAATTGGATATTTATCTACAAAATGAACTTCTGTCGATAATTCATATTTGAATGAGATATAGACACAACATTAATAAAGCAACTTTTATCACTGAAACTTCTACATTTCCCTGTGTGTTCTTAGGATAGTGACAAATGCCCCATGGTTTATCTGAAATAGACTCCTACATAAAGAAATGGGCATGACAGTTACAAAAATTAGGATATCTCATTTATCTTCGGAAATATTGTTCAGCTGTCTATTACAGAATGGACGTCATAAGAACAGGCGTTTTCATAAAAGATTATATCAAGACATTCACGGTTTATATCCATAGTTTTAATAATAAGTAATTTTTTAAAGTCAAAAATACATTGCACAGCACCAAATAATTTCATCTTGTTCTACTTCTCTAGCATTTATATTTTGAGGGTGCTTCATCAGCCTTAACTAGATAGAGCAATATTCTGTATCAAAACATGGTATGTTTTATCACGGCTTTTATTTTTAATATTGTATGCAACGTGGCCTTTTGGACTTCATTTCGTAATCTTCTAAGGGTTTCAGTATGTCCAACAACTAGCGGAGCACTCTAATATTTCCCTTTCATATGGCTTTCTTCACTAAGAGAAATAGATCAATATTCAACATCGAAAAGAATAATACATTTTTCCTTAAAAGGCATAATATATAACATGCAAAGTTGTTTTACAAACCATATACCCACGTTCTAAATTTGTTAAAACTTACTTCGCAGATGTTGGTGCACACCAAATATGTTATTTAAATGTATTTTTGTTGAAAAATTTAATTTTTTTATTCATTATAACCTTTTAACGTTCTTTCGTTAAATAAATGAAAATATCAAAACACAACACTGTTTTTCTATTTAATTGTAAAGTATACATATTTAAACTTATAGAAATATGGAACTCATTAACTTGAGTGAAAAGAAGATAAAACAATAGCCTTCACAACTGTCTGTTGTTCACAGCTGGTTGGCACTGTTTCCATAACAACGTTCATTACATTCATTACCACAACAACGATTATCGTCGCTACAACCTCTGTGGATGTTTGTTTATTAATATTTATGTCCACTTTATGCTACTATGGCTAATCGGGACGTTATCTACAGGTTGCCACCCTTTTCTAGCCAGGGTGGTCCCAAGGAGTTATTAATTAATGAGTCCATCATCAAATGAATTTCTACCGCCCAGGGCGGGAATCGAACCCGCATCTCTAGGTCTACCACGCGAGATCAAGACCAACGCCCTAACTCGCACGGCTAGCCTGAGACTCCTCTGTAGATGTTTGCATGCATGTAGAAATTAAAATCATCATCTAAATTACGTCCAGTTAGCCCGAACCCCTACATTAAATTTAACATTGACTAAAGATTCCCTCAATCTCTCCACTTAAAAATATATTCAGGCCCTAACCCAAATTTTTTACACAGGTATATTTATCTCCACGAACAAACTTTATCAATTTAAACTTTTTCGATTATAGATTTATATTTATTGACGAAGTTATTTACTCTAATATCGTTTAATACAAAAATAAATATTTTAATAAGGATGCAATCTCTAGTGGTAAACAGATTGGCTGTTGTTGTTCTAGGAGGGCAGTGGAGAGAGGAAGAGAGAGAATTAAGTTTGTTGGATAAGATCCTTGCTTTGTGTTATCCAATAGAAATCCTATAGGTGCAGAGCAAGGGGCAGCCTTAATCAGCCCCTCCCTTTCGATGGGAGACACTTGACCTGCACGTTTCGTTTCATAGCCAGCATCTCTTCTATTAACCCTTCCTCTCCTTCTGTCTCATTGTCTTCCAAGCTTTATCGTAAACACCTATTGTAAATAGAACCTATATCTTATATTTCAGCTCTACTTCCAACAAGTTATCCAAAAGGTGTTTTAATTTTTTACTTTCAAGTCTTCAACAATTGAACTACCAATCGCAATTCAAATTTAAAAATAAGGAAAAAAACTGTTGATAAGAGTCTTGATGCAATTTAGAAGTAATAACAAGCTAAATGAAAATATTAATCATAAGCTTGCCGTTCATACTTCAAGAATATATTACATATAATATAAGTCTGTTTTTAATAGACAAAGTCTAGAAAAGATATAATATCCTCCTTCCTGTTAATATTTAGTAGTCCCACAATGCCTGAGTTATATGTTATAAAATGTGGATATCAAAGTATGCAAAATTCTCAAAAGAGACCTATTGATAAAAATTCCAAATTTAAAACAATTGGTCAATAAACATTGGCTGCCAGCAGGCATTGATCTCAAATATACTTTATTCCTGTCAAATTTAAATAAAAATCCCAACAAAACTTTAAAAATCCCAGGCACCACTATAATCCTAGAGGCGTTAATCCAATTAACTCTAACTCTGCTAACATTGATAATGCTGCTAATTCCCATTGTATTGACACTAGTACTACTGGCCCTTTAAATTGTAATACGTGCTCTCCTAGATCTTTAAATTGTGAGGAGTTGGATGTTGGGGCTGTAAATTGCATTCAATAACCCAGAGTAATAAGTTTAAGTAAAGTCAATTTAGAGACCGAGGAATTAAACATTTTAAATAAAGGGTTACAGGGTGTCGATTTGTTTTTCAAAATAAAGAAACTCAACCCAGTAATAGCCAAGGAGTTCCTAGATCTTCTTCAGTCATGTTTAGGCCAAATTTTCAAATTTCAAGGACGTTTTTATGCCCTGGAAACGGCCTAGTGATGGGATCTGCGAGTAGCCCACTAGCTGCTGAATTGTTTATGGACTATTTGGAATGCAAATATTTGTTGTCTAATCGCAACCCATACCGCAATCATATCAATTTCTTAGGGCGTTATGTTGATGACATCATCATAAGTTATTCGGGGACTGAGATTGATATGAGGGACTACGTCAACAGTTGCCATAGGCAGTTAAAGTTTACTTTGGAGATGGAGGGTGAGGGGAAGTTGAGTTTCCTAGATTTGGTGATTTCAAGGAAAGGGCCGTCTCACTCCTTCAACATTTATAGGAAGCCTATCGCCACTGCCATCATGATCCCTTCTGATTCTTACCACCATCCTCAATATAAAACGTCAGGCATCACTTACTTGATAAACCGACTCCTGAGTATCCCATTGGCAGAAGAGGGTTTTCAAAACGAATTTAAGTACTTAAAAATAATCGCAACAGCCAATGGGTAGAATGGTGCATAAAGTCATGGAGCGCCGATTCGTAAAGATGGTCCAGGATGAATTGAAACAAGGCGAGAGAGAGACTCGTAATCCTGTGGGCCAACTCAGTGTCCCATACCTAGGGAAATTTTCCGAGAAGATAGGACGCATGCTGGAAAAGGTTGGCCTTCGTATTGCCTACCGAAGTCTAAGCTCCCTAAAACAAATGCTCCCAAGAATTAAGGATGCGGTCGATCCACTGGATAGATCTGGTGTGTATCGGGTTGCTTGCCTGACTTGCGGAAGCTCATATGTGGGGCAAAGTGGAAGGAAGCTAAGGAGCAGAATAAAAGAGCACTTTTCCACCAAGACATCGGAGGTACGTAAACACATGATAAATGAAGGCCATGAGTTTCAGCAAATGGCGTTGAGTTCGAGGTGCTCGACCAACTTGGCAAAGGGAGGAAAATGGATCTGATGGAACAGTTATGGATCAGAATGGAGATGCTGTAGGACGATAATATTAATATTAGGGGGGAGGGTGGCGTGCTCAGGCATGTTCCGTCCTCTGCAGTAGCTGCCCTGGGCCCGAGTAGGCTCCCAGTCTCGTCGGAGATGTCGGCTCAATAGGGACCAACTCTAGGTCAGTTCCTCTCCATCTCCTAGTTATTGTGTTATTTATTTGTTTCTTTTAATATTTATTTAGTAACGTTTTAGTTATAAGTTTTGCATTGCATTTTATATATTTGTTTGTTTTTAAATTTTTAAATATTTGACTACCTTTTGTTGACTTTTACATTTATTTATATATTACATGTTTTTTCAAAGTGTTAATGTTGTGTCACAGAGCACTGAAGATGGGACGGTTCGCCCCGAAAGTACTTTGTCTTTAATAAACGAAGCGTTAAGAGTGGAGGTGTGATCTTTTGATCCTTCCGTTGAAAACTTTAGAATTCTTTTTATATAGGCAAAGAAATTAATTTTAAGAATATTAAAAATTTTATTTCTTTTCACAGATTTTTCTTAGTAGAAATAAACTCTTGAGAGTTCTCACATGACGCAAATTTTGAAAATTCTTCAAATGCCAGGAATGTTTCAAGAGAGTGTGTCCAACTGAATTTTTAGTTTATAACATGCATCCAATTAAACCAAATCTCTCTCTCACTCACTGTGTGTTCATTTTTTTTTGAATATTTATTTAGAATAGTAAAAATATGTTGGAATGAGAATAATGTTATGATTAAAGAAGTAATTTATTTAAGCTCTATAGGAGGCAGAGAAACAACAAATTGATAAAAAAACAGTTCAAAAAAGTCAAACTGACAGTTAAGGATAGTTTTAAGCATAAATCTGACACCGAAATAGATTTGAGTCATTCTAAAGGTAGAATATTGGAAAGTGCAATCGATAATAGATTGGCAATTCCTGTATAACTATTCTATAGCAAGTTTCCTCGTTGCAACGGTTGAAGGAAAACCACCAGACAAAAGGCCGTGGTTTCAATGGCAGTACTCAATTCAACAAAGGCTGAAGTTGAAGTGAGCTAGTCTATGATAAACTCGATTAAAGCCCACTCCCATTGACAAGAACCAGTAACTAGGGGATACCATTCAATTCGGTCAGTGACTGCAACGTCTCTGCCAATGGTAAGAGGAAAGCATAACCGAGAGAGTTAAACACAGAATCCTGGAACATGGAATAACCAGTCGAATTTGACGTAAGGCAAACTGTAGCATTTATTAAAACTTCATTACAAATAAAATGTCATTATTTATGGTATGCTTGTCTCGAATTTTAACAAAACCAAAATAATGACAAATGAGGAAGAAGCTCCAATTGTAAATAGGGAACGCTAAAATTTATTCAAATATTATCTTGCTTACAATAGATGACCCTCTTCTTAAATGATTGAAAAAAAAAACTTTGTTTTGTTCTTTGTAACATCATATTTATTATCTTCTTAATCACTGACCTGTTGTTATACAACCAATATAGATTTGGTTTTAATGAAGTTTAAAACATTATTTTTTTAATGTTGGCGTTATAAGTAGATACCATTTGACAATGCTGGATTAGTATATAGATATTGACCATAAAAAGCATATATATATATATATATATATATATATATATATATATATATATATATATATATACTAGCTCAGATACCCTGCTTCCACAAAGAGGGAATATTTTATATCTGGTGGTATGCTGAAGCGCACTGAATCAATGCCTATAAGAAATAATGTTGTACTGAGTACGCCTCCCTGAATGACTCCACGTTCTTGGTTAAACGATCTAGAGACAGTCGATCCTACTTTAACTTTAAAAGACCTATTTGTTAATAAAAAATTAACAAAAGTTATTATCTTTCCTCTAACATTCCATTCGTTCAATTTATATTAAATAGTACCTGGCCACAATGTATCAAATGCTTTTTGAATATCTAAAGCAACTGCTAATGTTGATTCTTTTAGAAGAACAGCATTTAAGATATCATTCTCTAGTTTTGTAATATGGTCCATTGTGGAATGATTGGGTTTAAAACCACATTGAAAATTAGATATTAGTCCATTTTTCTCAATGAACCACATTAATCTTTTATTGATAATTCGTTCAAATAACTTACAGATACAATTAGTTAGAGATATAGGGCGAAAATTTGCTGGTGTGGGATCTTTCTTGTTAGGTTTTATAACAGGTAAAATTAATGATTCTTTCCATGAAGAAGGATATTCGCCTGTGTTAAATGATTTATTAAATAGTTTAAGCAATACGATCAGGGAAGATTTAGGTAACTTTTTTAAAATTTCATTGCTAATCCCATCTTCTCCAGGGCTAGTATTTTTTGATTTATTAAGGGCGTATCAGAGTTCATAAAATGAAATGGGCTCATTCAAAGGATTGATATTACTATAGTCTAAAGAGTATGGAATTCCCATTACATTTGACACGTAAAGCTCAAATTCTGGATTAGTATTTTGTGCGGAATGTATCTTTGAGAAATGGTCTCCAAGAATGGATGCTATTTTAGCAGGATCAACAACAATCGTATTGTTGGTTTTTAAAGCAGAAATAGGCTCTTTGTACTGTTTATGTTGGATTTTTCTTATTCTACCCCAAATAATTTCTTTTGGTGTGTTTCTATTGAGAGTTTCTATAAAGTCCCTCCAACATTGTTTTTTGCATTTGTTGATTATAAATTGAGTTTTTGCTTTTTGTTTTTTATATTCAATGAAAAATTCTTGGGAGGGACAGCTATTAAATTTATGAAAGGCTCTCCGCCGTAGCCGAATGGCATCACTACATTCTTGGGTCCACCAAGGGACAGGCTTTTTCCTGTAATTGCTAGGAGTTTTTGGTATATACAAATCTGCTGATATTTTGATCATTGGAGTTAAATCATCAAGTGATTGGGCTTCATTTAAATCTAAGCTCTCACATAAGTATTTTTTAAAACCTTCCCAGTTTGCTTTTTTAATGTTATATCGGGGAACTGAGGGAAATGTTTGTAGAGAAGAATTCAGTGATATGAAAATTGGGAAGTGATCACTGCTCATTAAATCTGGATAAGTTTCCCACGAAAATTGGGTATAGATTGTGCTAGATGAAGCTGAAATATCAATACTTGAAAAAGTTTTATTTTTTGGACAAAGATGAGTAGGTGATTTGTTGTTTAATGGGATCATATCACATTGGTCTAGAATATTTTGAATCAAACGACCTCTACTATTAGTTATTGTTGATCCCCATGTGTGGTTTTGAGAATTAACATCAGCTAGCAATAATATGGGAGGAGGTAGTTGTAAGAGCAAGTCTGTAAGTGATTGGGTATCAATCGACTCTTTAGGTGGCAGATACAATGAACATATAGTAAGTCTGAAAGGAACATATACGGATGCAGCAACCGCTTGCAAAGTAGTATAGAGCCTTAATGGTTCGCTGAAAATGTTGTGTTTAACGTAAAGTGCAACTCCCCCTGACGCCCTGCATCCAAGGGTATAGCTCCTGTTGTAACATTTATAACCAGTGAACTTGATTTCATGGTTCTGCTGCGTATGAGTTTCTTGCAAAGCTATAATTTGTACGCATTTTTCTTTTAAAAGAATGGCCAGATCTGATTTATGTAGTTGAAGTCCGTTAAGATTCCACTGACAGATTTGGATCATTTAAGAAGTATATTATAATGATATTGAATAACTGTTTGTTCTCTTTTGCGCTTATACGACTTTTATTAATACCGAAAACGTAAATGTTTATGAAATTGCATAAGTACTTTAATTCATGAGATTTATTTAATATTAAGATAATTAGACTTGATATAAGGTTAAGAATGGTACTAGATAATAATATATCCCACCTATGTTGTAATAGTTGATTTTTGTAAAGCAGGTACATAAAGGCCAAAATATTTTGGGGAATACAATATTAGATAATGAGTTAATTGTAAGAATCATTTTTTGTAAAGTGAAAGTATATATAGCAACACTATAAGTGAAATCATTTACGTTTAGTTTTACCTCCTTTTGGTTCATTCCCTTTTTGATTACTGGGATTAAGCTGTTTAGAAGTTTTCTCTCCAGATCTCAGGATGATGTTGTCCATCTCATTTGGACTCTTTCTAGGGGTTTTAACTGCCGTCGTCTTCTTCTCCCTTCGTTCGTTATTCTTCCAAGTAGCTCTATCGTCTTCTTCCTTTCCTTGCTCCTGTTCAGAGTCATTATCAGTCATTTCTTCATTTTCTAACGGTCCTTGGTGGACTGTGTTAGCTTTGGGTGTATATTTTCTGAGCAGCCTTTTTTCCATTTCGCTGAATAGGTTTTCCATCCTTCGAAGTATTTCTTCAAAGCCTTTAGCAAAGAGGGTTTCTGAAGTGGTGGCATGATTTGGTGGTTTTGTTAATAAACTGAGTTTGGTCTCTAGTCAATGTATGGTATCAGTTAGGTTCTTTATTTCTTCTTTTTGTTCTGGTGGTTTAGAGTTAACAGTTAGTTTAGCAGCGTACGTGTTTTTATCTGATAACTGTCTCTTAGCTTCACCATATGATAGTCTCTCTGTTGCCATTTTACTAAGTATATTTGATTCTAGTTTATATTTGGGACAATTTTTATCTAGAGAATCATGATCATCTTTTCCACAATTAACACATTTTAGTGCATCACATGGTCCATCGTGTTTGATTTCAGCACATTTTGAACATAATTGAGCTGATGAACAGCGCTTAGCTATATGATTAAATCTAAAACACTGGTAGCACCTGATTGGTTTGGGTATGAATAAGTCTAATTTTGATTGAAGATGTCCTATTTTAATTTTAGTGGGTAGTGAGGCCTTATTAAAAGTTACTATGAACAACGCTCTTCCTTTTCTTGGGGTTATTCGTCTTACGTTTACAATATTATTGCATTCAGCTTTTAGTTCCTCAAATATATCTGAGTCTGTCATGTCTTCTATGTCTTGACATCTAAAAACGCCTTTGGAATAATTTAGAGTACTATGAGGCTTAACAGATATATTGAGTTCATGAAATGTTTTGCAATTCATCAGGTTTTCACAAGCTTTGGGATTTGAACATTTCACAAGTGAAGATCCAGATTTTCTATTTTTATTTATGATAAGATTGTTCGAAAATTGTTTACCCCACTTATGAATTATGAACGGGTTAATAGAGTTAAAATTTTTACCTTCATCTAGTAAGGTTATGGTTAGGTATTCGACATATGGCATGTCATTCAAAGTTGTTTCTTCACTGACTGTTATACAATTGTTATTTCTTCGACTATCATTTTCTATATCATTTGAACATTTTTCCGAACTGCTTGACTTTATTTCCATCTTGTTTAGATTTTATTAAGGAGCTAAAAGGTTATAACCTTTAGCTCCAAAATCAAAACATATAATCCTCGCCCGGGAATTGATTTGAGGCTGAATGGTGATGGTATTTTTTTGGCAAGGATCTACTTTGCACAATTTTTTGACATTTACCCGTGTTTAGGGTTAATACCCGTTGTTGGCATTTGTTAATAATAAAATTAATTTTTTATGTAAGTCTTCACTGTCCTCCAAATTGTCATATTTCCCGTCTCCTGTGCATTATGCATAGATTTCAGCTATTAAGGACAAAATATTAACATTGATTTGAATTATGTTTTCCAGATGAGGTACCTGATAGTTCAAATAGGAATGAATTGTTGAGCATATGAATATTTCTACGCAAATTACTTGCTCCACACATTGTTCCTGGAGAAATGTAAAAAAAAAAAAAAAAGCTAATCTAAATAACAAAGTAAACAACTTTTGTTATGTGTATGTTTGTCGAAAAACAAATAGACAATGAAATATCACGAATTTTTATTTCAGGCCTCCCTTATAACCCCCACTCCCGTTCTAACCTAAACATTTTAATCTATATATATATATAAAATTGTAACCTCTGTCTGTACATTGATTTTTTTCGCGAAATTTCACGATAATAACTGCATTTTGTTTCTTTCGTGTATGTTTGTTTGTTTGATACCTTTTCACACATAAACGGCTAAACCGAATTTTATGAAACTTGGTATGTATATTACTACTAACCCAACTTAGACTTTAGGCTATATTAACATTGCATTGCATATAAAAATATTGAAACCTCTTTCTGTAAATTGATTTTGTTTCTTTCGTGTATGTTTGTTTGTTTGTTACCTTTTCACACATAAACGGCTAAACCGAATTTTATGAAACTTGGTATGTATATTACTACTAATCCAACTTAGACTTTAGGCTATATTAAAATTCTCTGAGATGAACAGGAGTGGGGGTTATAAGGGAAGCCAGAAATTAAAAACAGCGATATTTCGTTTCCTATTAGTTTTTCGGAAAATATGAACATAACAAAAGTTGTTTATTTTGTTATTTGGAGTAACTTTTGTTATATACAATTTTTTTGTATACCGAATTATAAACGAGATATACGCTAAAACCTATAGCGAAAGTGAACAATTTTATTTGGGACAAAAGATCCAACCGAAATAAATAAAACTCGCTATATGTATTATCACTAACACTTTAATTATAACAAGCCATACCAACATTTCTAGGGACGGGCAGGAGTGGGGGTTATAAGGGTTGCCAGAAATTAAAAATAGCGATATTTCGTTTCCTATTGGTTTTTCGGCAAATATAAACATATCAAAAGTTGTTTATTTTGTTATTTAGTGTAACTTTTGTTATATACACTTTTGTTTTATAACAAAGTATAAACGAGATATACGCTAAAAACTAAATCGGGAGCAACTATTTTATTGGGCACTAACAGTAGAACCGAACTTAACAAATTAATTCTTCCATGATTGTAAGCTATACTAAAAATTTTAGGTTCAAAGGGGAATGGGGGTTATAAGGGAGGCCTGAAATAAAAATTCGCGATATTTCATCGTCTATTTGTTTTTCGGCAATCGTACACATAACATAAGTTGTTTACTTTTTTAATTAGTGTAAATTTTGTTTTATATTTTTTTTTTGTAAAATAAGGTATGAAGCAAGTGATTTTCTTAGAAATATTGATATGCTCAACAATACATTCAGATATGAACTACCCATGTATCTCACCTGGATAAGTTAATTCAATACCATGTTCAAATTTTATCCTTAATAATTCAAAACTATGTTATTTTTTAACGCCAGTAACAGTTTGCACCAAATAAGGTATACTGCCCCCACCCTTCTCTAAGTGTATTTAATACATTATTTAATTAAAACGTGAAAAATATTTGAAACAGTTTTAGAATTGAGAAGATAATGTAATATGATTTTTTAATATATTTGAATGTATTAGAAGATAGCTATCCAAAATGCATTGCAGGTTGGCAGCACTGAGGCTAAGTAGGTGTCGAGCTACTTCCTTTGTCCTATCAGTTCTGCCGCTTCCCTTCCGACCTCATATTGGTCTATGTTTACATGTTAATTGATGCTTATAGCAATGTATTATTATTTTCAGGAATGTGAATTTCTTTAATTATCATAAATAAATAATTTACAAGAATGAACGCAAGGGAGGTGCAAACAGGTATTTCTGGTATTTATTAACTCTGCTCCGTTAATGTATTATGATATACTTTACTGAAAACCAATATGAAGAAAGAGTTTACAATCGAGACTTATGAAAGAGTATTTTAATAGCGGCTATGACGTACCTAAAACAGCTGTCACCGTTGGACATTGTACCGCATGAAGGGAAAGGAACTTATTCATACGTGGTTTGGAAGATAGAATACGTTCTAAGATAATGAATTATATGGTCCATTACGTTATAAAAAAAACTACATACACAGAGGACGGGAAATATAAAAATATTGAGGACAATGAAGTCTTAAATAACAAATATTATTATTATTATTAACAAATCCACAGTAACGACGGGTATAAATTCTAAACCCTGAGACAGGGAAATAAAAAAAATATTGTGGAAAATAAAGCCTTGCCAAAAATATACCATCTTCATTCAGCCTCAAATGAATTCCCGGGCGAAACCGGGTATCTGAGCTAGTATAGCTTATAATCATGGAAGAATTAATGCTAATTGACATACCGAGGTTTGTTAAGTTCGGTTCACTCATTAGCGCCCAATAAAATAGTTGACTCCCGCTTTAGTTTATAGTGTATATCTCGTTTATACATTGTTAAAAGACATAAATGAATATCACAAAAGTTACTCTAAATAACAAAATAAACAACTTTTGTTATGTTGATATTTGCCGAAAAACGAATAGAAAACGAAATACCGCTATATTAAATTCAGGCCTCCCTTACAACCCCCACTCCTGCCCGTCCCTAGAAATGTTGGTATGGCTTATTATAATGGATGCGTTGGTGCTAATACACATACCGAGTTTTATTTATTTCGGTTGGGTCTTTTGTCCCAAATAAAATTGTTCACTTCCGCTATAGGTTTTAGCGTAAATCTCGTTTATAATTCAGTATACGAAAAAAGTGTATATAACAAAAGTTACTCTAAATAACAAAATAAAGCACTTTTGTTATGTTCATATTTGCCGAAAAAACAATAGGAAACGAATTATCGCTATTTTCAATTTCTGGCTTCCCTTATAATCCCCACTCCTGTTCATCTCAGAGGATATTAATATAGCCTAAAGTCTAAGTTGGGTTAGTAGTAATATACATACCAAGTTTCATAAAATTCGGTTCAGGCGTTTATGCGTGAAAAGGTAACAAACAAACAAACAGACACGAAAGAAACAAAATGCAGTTATGGTGTCTATGACATGTGAAACGAAAAGTTATCGTGAAATTTTGCGAAAAATATCAATGTACAGACAGAGGTTACAATTTTATATATATATATATATATATATATATATATAATCCACGTGATTTCCTTCAAGAACAATGCAATGGAAGAGATAGAGAGAAAAATAGCTCTGGGATGAAACAAATATTCATAAAAATCGAATTGGTCATTAAAATCGATAATAAAAGGAATCCTTCCAATCGAAATGAAGAAAGGGGTTTCGAGTCCTGTGTTCTTCCGACAGTGACATATGGTAGCCAAAAATGGTCAGTTTCAAAAAGTCAGGCGAAGGGACTTCACCACTGGTGGTGGAGATCAGTAAGAACAACTAGAATCTGGAGAAAAGACCGAATCCGAAGTTAAATTATAAGAGAAAACAACAAAACTAATAGATATTAAATACTACTGACATGGAAATGGACTGGCCTCCTTTTCAGGACTCCTGAAGGCCAATGACAATATTTTTATATGCAATGCAAAATCAAGTCGTAGAAGGTAGGCGTAAATATGGGCAGATAGGACAGAAGCAATGGCAGAAGCAATTTGTTGGATTTGAAGAGATAGGCAGCTTCGATTAATAAATTTTAAAAAACGGCCTAGGAAGGGTTGACTCCCGCTACCTAGAAAAGTTGTCATAGCTGAAAGAAACTTACTATTCTATTACTCTTTAAAAGTCCTATGACTTAGTTGATTTCCCTGTTCTTTAAAAATATAAGAAAAAAGTATTGTGTGTTAATTAATTAGTGTTGTATATTAATATTAAATACGTATAACCTGTACAACTTTCAAATATTTATTTAGTGACGGACTCATTAAATAAAAGCCTTTGTCCTTTCTAGAAAAGGGTGTTAGCCGGAGTAGGAAAAAGTGTATGTTAATAAAAAGTAATAATAAATATGTATAGCATCTTAAGGCATGAGAAAGGCTTTTTTCTTCGTTCATTGATTTCTCTCTATGGATGCTGATTGAAGAAGAAACAATCTCCCAAGATGAATAAACGACGCCTATATTCCTTCACAATACGTTTATTTTTGAAGGAGAGGCTGCAAGCACAACTATTGACACAAAAACCCAAAGTATGCCAAACACTTATTAAAAACACAGCAAAATTAAAAACGAAGCCAAAAAATGCAGAACCCCAGATAAAATAACCATTAAAGATATGTCAAAAGATAAAAACTAACAGTCATCGAAGGAACACATACAGACTTACTACTCAACAATAAATAAAATTACTGTTACAAAAAAAATATTCTCGGGGCTCAGTTTGGCCGTGTGAGTTAAGACGTTGGCCTTAATCTCACTTGGTAAACCTAGAGTTGAGGGTTCGATTCCCGCCCTGGGCAATAGGAATTTATTTAGTGACGGACTTATTAAATAGATTCCTTAGGCTCACCCTGGCTAGAAAAGGGTGGTAACCTGTAGATAACTCGTCCCAATTAGCCATAGTAGCATAAAGTCGACATAATTAATAAATACATTTTAAGAAATCAGCCAGAAGGTTAAAATACACAGACACACACTCAGACAATAAAAAATAATCTCTTGAAGGAGAGGGTGGGTAATAAAAATAAGGTGAACATTTTCAGGTAGCCGTCATCCACCGATTTACTAATACTTGTTGATTCTTTCCACTATCCCCAAGATGACTGGTATGTTATACTTAATGGATAGGCTACTTAATCTGCCTCTAATCATTAATATAAATACGACACGGAAGTAGGATACATAAAATATACTGCGTCCATCAAGAGATGTAATGAGATAATGAATCGATTGAGAAATCAAGGACAAATGAATAAAAAGTCCATATAGGTGAAGCTGTCTAATTAGTGGATTTCTAAGGTGTCTAGATTTTAAGGAATATATGTCATCTCATTTTAGTGACTTGGTTCCGACATCATGCCAAAATGAAACATGGCGACCTTGAGATTGTGGTCTTACAACTAGGAGAAAGTTAAATAAAACCAAATATCCACTCAATTAAGGTGACAGGTCTGCAGCGAAATCGGTACAATAGTTCATTCTAGTGCCTAGTACTATTACTAAGAAAAAACTATTTAGTACTTTTGAAAAAATAGAAATAAAACGAATAAGAGTACCACCAACACAAAACAAAACATGTAATAGTCTCTATTTTAGATTAAATCACATTAATAGTTTTATTAATTAAATTAAATCATCTGACGTGTCTAAAATGTTTGCTGGCATTCTATATAAATTTTTTTCATTTGAAATTGATATTCTATGCCTCCGTTCCAATTCATCGCATCAAAAAATGTCAGCATATAACATGATAAACCAGAATAGGTCCTATTCAAAACTTTTTGCAGCTCTAACACGTACCGAGAAATTTGTTTTTATTAGAATTCGATAACTTTAATTGTTAGATTCTGGCCTGGGCAATAGGAATTTATTTAGTGGCTTAATCCATTAAATAAAATCCTTAGTCCCACCCTGGCTAGGAAAGAATGGCAACCTTTAGATAACCCCTCCTAATTAGTTGCAAAAATTGGGCGTCTATAAATAATTTTTTAAACTAAAATGTTTCGAGGACCATATGATTGAATGCTATTTATATAGCTCTCGAATACAGGAACACCTGAAGGAAGGTGAAACCAATAATGTAAAAACATCATGATACCATGTATGACAGTGAAACGTGGTCATACAGCAATGGGAGAAGGAGAGCTCTATTGGCATGGGGAAGAACAACCTTCTCATAATATTTGGAGCGGTAACAATGGGTTTTTTAAATTGGTAGGGAATTTCACAATTTATCTTCCATAATTTGAACCTGGCTAGGAACGACTAGAAATGTTAAAACTGGCAAATGCGTAGGCCCTTTAAGAATCATTAATATCGGTTTTGTAATTCATTAAAGATTTCTTTTAATTTTCGTAAATAAATTTACGAAAATCGCTAATAAGTTAAATTGGCATAGGTAAACGAAATTGTATTTATATTAAATCACTTTGACTGTCTTGTTTGTAATTTTCTTTAAAGCAATAATAACTAACAGAGTTACCAGTTTGTTCAGTACTGTCAGAAGTATGTTAACAATATGTCCTTCGTCCAAGTTCGGATAAGAAAGGATGACGAAGGTACACCAAGCCGGGGGATTGAAGTTGTTAACGAACTCTGAAGTGAAGCTTGTTAGACAAATACTTTCCGTGAAGGAAGGAGCGTAGGAGAGGAGATGGGGTAGTCGTTTGAAAATTGTAGAAGGTGAAAAGGGGAGTGCCGTCGGTGAGGGGGGAGGGGCGAAAAAAGGAAGCGTTTGTAGAATTGGGAGCCGAAAGAGAGGAGAAGTTGTGAAAAGGGGCAAGAAGAAATAAAGGAGTCCTCCAAGGCATTACATCTCACTGCCCCTCACTCCACTATCTCCCTTTATAGTGCTCAGCTAACAACGACTTCCTATCAGCCCAAGTCATTACCTAATCTACCTTCATAATACTCATCTGTGTATATTTACTCCAAATACCGGCAAACTAATAATGTCTCTACATTTTAAAATATTTATCTAAACGTAATCTGATATATTAAAGACTTAACATGTTTTAGCAGATTTGTCTCCAGGGGAAATAAGCCATTGAGATTGTAATCATCACACGATTCTCGAAAAATTTCTTAAAATGCTCATCGATCTTCGGAAATGAAGAAAATGAGGTCCGTTCAAAATTATATATATATATATATATATATATATATATATATATATATATATATATATATATACGTCGGATTTTCGTAATTGTTTAAATTGTAAATGTGGTTATAAATTTAAATTTATTTTCCTCAGAAATTTGAATTATATTATTAAGACATTCCGGTTGTATTTTTTTTTTTACAAATAAATAATCTTCTTACAAATAAATAATCCTGACAGAGGAGGCATGCAGGCGGCGTGAGGACAGTCGCAACGTAATGTACAAGGTAAACGAGCACTTCAGAAATGGATAGCCCCTGAAGAGGTGGTAAATAAGCCACGAAACATGTAGGGCAGTTTCAATAAAGTTTTGCACCGAAGAAAATGTTTTTTATTGGAGACCCTGGCCATAACAAAAATTTGAAAAATATATAAATAATATTGGGTCCAGTATAAGAAGTACAAATAAATAATGAAAACAAAGCTATGCTGAATTTGCAAACGTGCTTATTTACTTATATTCTGTATTTATTAACATATTTTCATCAATGCTGGTGTTATTGAAACTACTATGTTCTTCCATTTTATATTACGTACCGCAAGGCGTAATCCTTGTTTTTTATGTAGTCGACTTTTAGTTCTTAATAAAGCGATAATAAGGTTCTATCAATAACTTAAATTTATATTGTCCAGTATGATTTGAATAGTAAAGAGGGAGTTATTAGGTATTGAATTTCCTTTATTCATTATAACTATAGTTTTAAAACTCTATGTGTTTCCATTGTTTCCAAAGAGCTGTGAAGGAAAAACACATATTCGCAAAGCAATTTAGAGAAATTTTAATAGTGTACAATTCTCTCGTAAAATAAAGTGTAATGAAGATATAACCTTTAAAAAAAATAAATGCTCATATTAAACCCAATATAAAGTAATGGCTCATTAAACTTTACTGCACAAGGTCTGATGAAAAATTCTATCTTTTCAGATTTAATGTAGATGTTTCAAGTGTGAGTAAGCTCGATGAGTCAACTCTCAGGTGATTATGCTTAAAAATCATTAAACATGTTCATTTTTATAAACGTTGTGGTTTTTCCGCAGAACTGGAAAAATGTTCAATTTTTAGAAATAAACCATTTTAACACCCACTTATATTTACTAATTATGTCCCTTGATTTCTTCCCCGAATATTTCTGAATATTCATTGGTCCTACGTCTACTATTTTGAATTCCAAGATTACTACGACATGTTTTAATGGCACATGGGACTTCATAACGATATTTGCTGTCTCTGACAATTATCTATATGGCCTATGATACTAGGAAAATTAAAAAAAGAGTTTCCTAGAAATCAATTAATGTTTATCCTTGCAGACTTTAAACAAATTCTCCGTAGATCTCGGAGATATAATTTGCATAGTTAAAATAAAAAGTAGCTCGTATAGAGTGTATTATTAATATATAAGTGAATAAATTGTTGCGAAAGTATGAGTAAGTCAGCTGAGATAAAAAAATAATAAATATTTGGATAATTAAAATTTTTCCATAAACATACTTATGCATTAGAGCTATTGGAATTATTTAAAGAATTATTGCTTTAAAATATAGGAAACTAACTTGGGTGAGTGAACAGCAAACATTTTGAAACTGAACGCTTGAAGGAAGTGAGAGACTTATGTTGAGAAAATGGCGTCTCTCTTCCAAGGAAATCTCTTCAAACATTCACTTACCAAGAAATATAAAACAATAATGAACACAACACCGCCATCAGAACTTTTTACTAAAAACAACCTCACCCACTCACTTGCAAGGTAAAATGTATTAGAGAGGAATATACTGTTCTCTTGGAAACTCTCATCATAAAACATAACTAAAAAAATTAAATTTTCTTTTTCTTTAAAAATTAGTTTGAGTATATTTATAAAACTTAGATTCCATCTTTATAAATATGAATCAGAAACACTATCTTTGATGGCCTTATTATGGTACTAACAAATCTATTTAAATGACATCATAACTATTATCTTCCTAAATATCCTAATAAACGCCAAGGAAAATAATTTGTTTTATAAACTAAAATTCCGTTCTAAACTACACTGAGCGATTGACAGTAAATGCGACGCAGCTTTTTATTCCAGAGCTTTTGGTATTCTAGGACATATGTTTCAGAGCTGTAACCATCAAAAGATGATTCTTATGAGAGCACTTTCTTAATGAATCCCTGAGGAACCCTAACTCTGCATTTTCCAATGAGAAGGCACATTTTTCATGATCGGTTCTAAAGGGGAAAACAAATTTCATTTTCAGAACTGATTGGAGAAAAAAAGCCAGATAGTACTTATTGCCAAGGATGGCCTACAATTATAGACTCTTAAAGTACTTACCGTTCTATGTACAATACTTGCTGAAAAGAATACGTCGGTCAACGGGATTATTGGCAACGGAAGGTTATCTGAGCATGTAAATCCGTTGAGAAATTAAAAGTCACAAATTTGCAGTGGCGAGTCATTCGATACAAGATGAAATTTGAAGAAGCGAATGGTTCGGAATATATCAAAACGTCTGTCTCGCAAGGGCTGCGTTAATTAACTAAGCAGATTTTCCACGTGCGTCACATATTTGCATTTATCTGAAAACGTGAAACTCCAATGAGAACAATATTTCGTATTTAAGCTTGGAATAAAGTGGTTCATAGTATAACAGCTTATTGCTGATATGACATGAGGCGGAGTGAGAGATTACTGAATTCGGAAAACCAAAAACTCCAAATATCTCGGTTAATATTCATAATAGACGGAATATGTATATAAGAACATTAATAGAAAATTTCCAATAAAATTGGTTTTCTATCATTTTTCAATCCAAAGTATAATAACGAAGAAATTTCGTATTCTCGAAAATCCTCCTCCCTAAACTCCCCCTCCCCTCAATCCGATTTCAGCTGTTACCGAACTTGATCATTCTTTTTACATAAAACACTTGTATATAGAGTTTTGTAACGATTAATCAAATATTTCGACCGCTACAGCGGAAACAGACAAATATAAATAAATAAATATATATATATATATATATATATATATATATATATATATATATATATATATAATTTTGAACTGACCTAATTTTCGTCATCTTTTGGGTAGATCGATGGGCATTTGAGGAAATTTCTCAAAAATTGCGTTATGAGTACAACATCAACCTAGGATTTCTCTCAAGGAAAATCTGTTAAAAGTTGGCAGAGAAAACTTTGAATTGGAAAAGTAAAACAAGAATTATAACAGAAAGCAAGGTAATAATACCTATATGATTTTAGCAATAACTACAGAAAGCAAGAAGAATACGGAGTCCATCAGAGCCTATCAAAAAATATGAGACATTTCGCTGCAAATTGCACATATATCAATTTTGTTATTTACTGTATTGGTCGTTTCCAGTATGGCGGCTTCATCAAATTCTAGAGTTATATCCCATTTATTTTATCCTCCTCTGCACTTATCATTAATCTAATATTTGGGGTCTTGTGCATTTATATTTTTGATTCACC
Source organism: Riptortus pedestris (assembly GCA_019009955.1). Taxonomy (NCBI): domain Eukaryota; kingdom Metazoa; phylum Arthropoda; class Insecta; order Hemiptera; family Alydidae; genus Riptortus; species Riptortus pedestris. Next base: position 79,974,157 of record CM032228.1, on the reverse strand, counting down.
AGCTCGACAGAGTCATCTGTTGCTTAAGTTACTTCTTTTTCCTTGTTAGCAGATTTCCCTCAAGGGAAATCAGCTATTGAGGTTGTACTCATGACGGAATTTTCGAATTTTTTCTTCAAATGTCAAATCCTACCTAGGAGATGACGAAAATGAGGTCAGTTCAAAACTGTATATATATCAATCTATCTATCTATTTGTATATTTGTCTGTTACCGCTCTAGCGGTCGCAATTTTTGTTTAATCGTTACCAAACTCAATATTTAGCCATTTCATTTAAAAAGAAAGATCAAGTTCGTTAACGGCTGAAATCGGACAAGGGGGAGGGGGGTTTAAAGGGGGAGAATTTTGAAAATTCGAAATATCTCCGTTACTATAGGTCGGATCGAAAATGTGTATAGCATCAATCTTATTGGATATTAAATGATCTATAAATAATGTTATACACATTTATTCTGTATCTTGAATATTAACCGAGATATTTGGATTTTTCAATTTTCAGCCTTCAGCAAACCCCCACTTCTACTAGTGTTACATAAACAATGCTCTGTTATATAATAAAAGATATTAATTGAAGCCTAAATACCAAATATTGTTTTCATTGAACTTTTACTTTGTGAGATATATGCAAATACGTTCTATTGACCCTCCCCCCCTTCTTTTGTTTTTGGATTACTAAAATTTGAGTGATTGAGATAAAACTGATTCTGATTCATTACAAATTACACCACTAGCTTTAGTAAATTTTTTTCAATAAAAGTAATATGTTATATTCAGATATATTTCATTAATTATTTGTATTTCCGGTCTATCTATGCAGCGCTACGAGGTTGGCTTGCCTGTTTGTTTACAATTCAGCCTTGTATTGTACATTTACTGAGCATTCACAGTTGTGTTACCTGTATGTATATTTATCTATTGTAAACCTTCGCGTGGGAAATCTGCTTAGTTTACGCAGCCCCTGCGTGACGGACTTTCAATATTCTCCTAGTTGTTAGGAGTTTATTTAATTTTGCCCAAAATTTCCTTATTTTTTCTTGAAACTCTCATTTAATTCATCATTTTTTGAAAAATCTGTATCTATATTTAACCATAACTGATTGTTAGTGGTTATCTTCATCCTGTCCTTAGATGCGTATGGTTTCACTTTATTTGATCGCAAAACCTTTGATTAAAATTTAATGCAAACTTTTCGAAATAATATAGTTTCAGTCGGTCAGGATCAATTGTGCATTATATTTTGTTATAATTACATAAAAGGTTTTTTACTGCAAATTTATTTTACTTACAAAATAACATGAACATTTATTTACCTTAACCCTCGGTCGTCAAGAACATTCCGCCTCCGGGCGTGTGTCTCAGAGATCATCCTCAACCGTTTTTACGGTAATACAGTTTTTTAATATCTATTTTGCACTAAAATGTTCAGTGTGCGATTAGAAATCGTAGCAGAGGAAGTATTTATTTGAAAGAAGTAAATAATTTTCAAAATTGTCAAGTATTATAATAAAAAACATCTTGGTAGATAAAATTATCAAGTTGGTAGATTCATTATTATTAAAACAGTGGACTATAATTTTTAAAATATAATTAAAAAATACAAATATCAAAAGAAATTGTTTAAATGCACATGTCTTAATTATACATAATTAATTTCAGTTTGTGAACAAACAAATTATCTAATTGTGTGTGACAAACAAATTATCAGTGTGAGATATAAACAAATTATCTAAATATAACTTCATTCAAAAATAAGTAGATCGAAATCACTTTTAGATAAGACTTATTTAAAATCATCAAAATTTTAATGTACCAATCCTTTTAAAAATAGCAGTTTAATTATTTTATCTTTCCCAGAGCGGCATTACAATTAGGACAAAGCATGGAACTTTGTAAATCTCACAAGAGTAATTAGTAAACCTACATTTCTTTTCAATTTTGCTTGGTTCATATCATTTTCTTCTGCTCGTCGTAGCGGAGGGACTTTTTTTTATGGTGGTCTGTACTTGAGTTCAATGTATGGTCCAATGAGCCTCTGCACTGTTAAGTTTCGTCCTTAGTTCGGTTGGTAAAGGTGTACTGTTGTCACTGCATCGTACAATATTTTCTTGTATAAGTTCTTCTGAAAGCTCGTGTATGAGCAAAATAATAGAAAGATAGGTTTATATGATTCCATTTAATAAAGAGAAACTTAATTGATGTATATATTTATGAAATACAGATTTCAAAAAAACTTACGAGATCGGGCGCGTGATTTCTAGGAGATTAAAATGAATGGCAGGTGTAACATTACTACTTCATCAAACAGTGACACAACTGTCCTTTAGGGTGAGTCCTCTAAACCACATAGCTCGAAGCACTACACCACCACTTTCTCCTAGGAGGAATGGCAAATATTTCTCTAGAAACTGTGTATCTGAGAGATTACGCGCCCGACCAAGGGTTAATAGTCGTCATACGCTAAGCCACATTCTCCAGTTGTTTTTCATTCGCATGACCTTCATCTATAATGGAATCAAAAACATCTTATTTTAGCAATGCTTTTTGGTTAGGTTGGATTTTTTAATTCTTCCATTCGATCATGGTAAAATGGGCTCCTTCATCTAACTACTGATATCAAGCAAAATAGTACTATTTGTTATAACCAAATTGGATAGATTAAAACTAATGTTAATCATCAACGGAAGAGGAAGACCATGTACTCCAAGGTACTTAGAGTCGAGGACTACATGTGGCGGGGGAACATGGCACAGAGTTGGGAGAAGAAAGGAAAGTGTGGAAGAAGCTTAAGGAATCACACTATCTGGCCAGGATTAAACCTGAAAAAAATTAGCTGATCCACTCACAGGCAAATCAAAATGAACTCAAAAGAACGCTTTAAGTTAAATTTGAACTTGAAGTAAGTAAAACAAAAAAGTGTATTGCGTCTTTACGTTCTGTATTATTTATGTATGTACAAAAAAAGGTTTCATATTTACCTCGCCTCTATTGAAGACCACTTAGAAGTTTATCTGACGAATGTTTCTCATACCTGCAAACTATCCTGGCTCGACACTTCGCATATTCAACCGAAGTTCTACTTCTTCTAACTAGCAGTCTAACTAGGACCAAAATAGCCACATTTCAGATTTCAAAGTCGTTGTACCTATAGACTAGAATTGGCTATTTCTTCTGTGAACAGATAATCCAGATTCTCACAAGAAAGAACCATCTACCGCCTGCGACAGACTATCCTACAAAAAAGACATTGTAAGGTTGAGAAAATTCCAGTTGAAGCCAAACAAGAGTTTCATCCACCCCTGGGAATATAGCCTGCTTGCGAATAACAGGCAGTAGGTTGTACGAGCCTATAGGTTACCAATTTAATATACCACCATTCATACCTCACTGGCATTTGGAGAATTAGAATTAAGACAGCTACTAAAACAGACTAAACAGTTTTTAAATATTTAAATATTAAGGACAACATAGCAATAAAATTTCCGTAAATCAAAATCATAGCATAAATTTTAAGTGAGGGTCTGCTATTAGACGAGAACCGACTATTTTATTGCTCTAATGAAATCCTAGGATGAACTATTTTTATGACAGCAAAATTATGTTAATTTTTCAATAAATGCCTAACGCACTCAGGGGTACAACCTATTCTGAATGATAACAACCACCGCATATTAGAGAGCGTTGAGATGAAAGAGTATAGGTTAAATGTAGGGCGTAAGGTAATTTGGAGAGGGAGATTTGGGCCCAGGGGATGGGCCGGGATCAGTTGCCTTTTAAATATTTATAGTGAGAGCTGCCTCCGCCACAGCACCCTCTACCTACCAGCTTCATTTACATGGGCCAAATCTGCAACACTTCCTTACACCACATGACATCACTTGCCTAAATCTATGCCCTTACACTCTTTCAACATGTTAAATATATCACACGACGCTTTTTATTAAACGACAAAGTCCGTGAGGCAGGGTCTGCGTAAAATAAGCAGATTTTCCTCTTGAAGTATCAATATATATATGTATATATATATATATGTATATATATATATATATATATATATATATATTTGTCTGTTTACACTCTAGCCGTCGCAATTTTTTTTTTAATCATCACCAAACTTGGTATTTAATCGTTTTATGTAAAATGGAAGATCAAGATCGTTAACGGCTGAAATCGGACCAGTGGGAGGGGGCGGTTTAGAGCGGGGATTTTCGAAAATTCAAAATATCTCCGTTACTATAAGTGGGATCGAAAAATTGTTTAGAACCAATCGTATTACAAATTAAATTTACTATAAATATTGTTATATACATTTATTCTCTATCTTGAATATTAACCGAGATATTTGCATTTTTGTTAGGTGTAACGGACGAGCTCTGGTTCCCGCCGAATACTAGTTCGGCCGTTTCCGTAACTGATCGGCACTCGTATGGAGATTTCTCTATTGTATAACTTCACGTGGGAAATCTGCTTAGTTTACGCAGCCCCTGCGTGACGGACTTTTTATAGGTTTTGTTTATTTCAGCAGGCATGGAGTTGTTGCTCTGAAAGTGCACTCAGTCAAAATAAACGTATTGTTGAGGAAAACAGGGCTACTGTGTTCACCCAGTTTAACAGACACATTTGCAATTTTTAGCTTCCAGTCTTCAGTAAACTATCACTTCTATTCATCTCATATTAACGATAAGCCAATATATTATGAAATGTTTTATTGGAAGCATTAATAAAAAAAGTTAGTTTCCTTTACTGTGGGATAATATGCAAATATGTTTGGTGTGATGTCATTTTTTAAGATTCTACATACTAATCTAAATAATTTTTATTTGATCAATAACGTAAATTTATTTAACAGTTTAAAGAAAAAAATAAAGATTGTGAGAGTTAATGGCTGAAACGGAACCATTGAGAGATGATGTGGAGGGCAATCGCAGTTTTGAACGGATCAAAAAATTGTATAGATTCGAAAATTCAAATTATCTCTGTTGCTATAAGTCGGATTGAAAATGTTACAGATCATATCTTGATAACAATTGCTGTTTGTATCATTGTTTCGGAACTAAAATATTAAGCGTGATATTCGTACCTTTTGTGTTCAGCCGTCAGTTCAGTATAAGTTTGAATTATATATTAGTTTACGCAGCTCTACTTGAAAGACTTTTTATTCACCAGATTTACTTTTACTGACTTGGACATTATTTTCCAATCGTGTTTTACTATGTATTTTTCTTACATGGAATCATTAAAATATTTGTTATCATTTTCATTTGAAGGGATTGAAGTGGAAAGAACCCTCAATTATGTGAATACACAATTATTCAGTTGGCTATTGCCGAAATGTAATGAAATTATTTATTTTAATGAGCTCAAACTGTTTGGAGAACTCTATGAACTCATTGGTCTACTCCAATGGAATTGGCAATACTTTATAGAAAATGTAATACGTTTTTTGGATATGGATTCAAATATTCCATTTACTACATTTTTATTAGAGTGGTAATATTTTAACTTACGAAAAGAATAATTTATGCTTCGACAATAAGAATAAAATAAAACCCTAGGGTCTGTCTGATTTTCTATTTATATTCGGGGATCAATGTTTTTGACGCTTCAGAGCAAGGGCATCAAAATTGAAAATGTTGTTAATCTGTCTGTATTATTGACCCGTTTGTTACTCAATCACTCAAAATACACTAGGAAGGTTTTTTATGAACTTTTGTATTTTTGGAGTCAATTATCCAGAGGTACAACAAAGGCTATATTAGTTAATTTTCGCCTAGGAGGATGGGTTTATTTCTTCTTGAAAATACATATCCATCGGTGTCTTCGTTAGCATTGATTTTATAGAAAAACTGCGTTTAGGATAACAATTTTGGTCATAAATCGTGAATTACGTCTCTGAATTCCGGGTGCTAAAAAGTTTGTGTTTCTTGAGAAGCCCTGAATAGAATTGAGAAATTTTTTGTATATGTATTAAAGGAATGAGTATTATAAATATGAGCGATTTGATACTTTACTGCTCACATTTTTTATACTTTACACCTCATAAATCTTTCTGGAGTATTACATTGGTTTTTTGGGTAGGAAGGATTCAATATTGTTGTGGTTGAAGTATTACATTGAATGTCAGAACAATTAATCATAGGAAACTTTTATCATACGTTTTCTCCGGATGCTAAGATGAAAGAATCGTATTATTTTGACTGAAAGCTAGATTTATTTGATCTCAAGAACGAAAATGAATGATAAATTCGTCAATATTCTTCCAATAGACGCTCCAAGCTTCTTGCTCAAAAGTGTAAATATTTTTAATTGGAATGCAATAAATGGATTATTAAAGTGCCATTCGCCAATATTTATATATCGATGGGGAGCCGTTATTATGTCAATTAGTTACTACAACTAACCTTAAGGGAAATCTGCTAAAAACAAATCCTCCTATAACAAAAAACACATTTTGCCATAAAGTTATAATAATAATTCAGTTTAAAATTACCATGCATGTTTGGTAAAATGAAAGGGATGAACTATCAGTTACATTATTTTCATATATAGGCTTCAATGAGTGTTTAAAACAAATTTCAGATAGGTGATGTGAGGCTGAATCAAATATGTAAATCAGTATTTGGTTGATATTTCATCTCTGAAATTCTCTGTTGCCGGAGAATAAAGGCCTGAAGCAAGGGTCTGCATAATGTGCTGGTTCCCGCGTCACTGGCAGCATGACAAGGTGGTTTATGTATGTCACCACCGCCCCACTTTCACTCTTATACAGTCAAAAACTTCATATTTTGGTCATAACCTTTTACCTAACAAAGAAGCATATCAAAGAAATTCCCTTACAAATAAGTTTTTTTTTTTTTAATTTTTGTTGTTAAATTGGTGCCGGCAGCAAATAACTTGTTCTTTAGCTCTTCGGAATCTGTATTTTCTTGAATAAAGCTAATTTGATTTCATGTAACAGCTACATGACAGTCGAATGAGCTTGGAGAATCGCCATTTGAAGCTAGATGTAATACTCTATGGTTGGTCCATTTTTCATAAAGGTCAAATATGATATTTAATGGGGGTGGATTTTATTAATGACATTAGGGTTGGATAACGTTTACAAATAGCATAGTTCTTCAATTCTGTATTAAGCATGGCTCAGGTAGATATAACGTTTACTATCTTCATAGATCTCCTAGGAAGCACACTTCCTGGTTCTCAGGCACGTCGAGTTTGAGTTCCTGGGAAATAATTTGGTTAAGAACTAACTGAAAAAAACCCCTAGCCTAGGCTCGATACAAAAAAAGTACGTTAAGCAGGGGCTGCGTAAACTAAGCGGATTTCCCACGTAATGTTATACAATAGATAAATCTCCATACGAGTGCCAAACAGTTACGGAAACAGAAGAACTAGCATTCAGCGGGAACGGTTAGAAGCGATCATAGCTCGTGCGTTACACTTTATAAATATGCAAATATCTTGGTTAATATGCACGATAGGGAATAAATGTAAATTACAATATTTATAGTAAATTTAATTTGCAATAAGATTGATTCTGTACACTTTTTCGATACGACGTATAGTGTCGGAGATATTTCGAATTTTCGAAAATCCTCCCCTTTAAACCCCCCCCCTCCCACTGGTCCGATTTCAGCCGTTAACGAACTTGATCTTTTTATTTACATAAAACGACTAAATATCGAGTTTGGTACCGATCAAACAAAAATTGCGACCGCTAGAGCGGTAACAGACTAATATATATATATATATATATATATATATATATATATATATATATATATATATATATATATATATATATATATATATACAGTTTTGAACGGACTTCATTTTCGTCATCTACTAGGTAGGATCGATGGACATTTGAAAAAAAAAATCGAAAATTCCGTCATGAGTACAACCTCAATAGCTGATTTTCCTTAAGGGAAGTCTGCTAAAAACCCCTAGTCTAGGCTCGATACAAAAAAAGTCATTTACGCAGGGGCTGCGTAAACTAAACAGATTTCCCACGTAGTGTTATACAATAGAGAAATCTCCATACGAGTGCCAAACAGTTACGGAAACGGCCGAACTAGCTTTCGCCGGGAACGGTTAGAAGCGACCATAGCTCGTCCGTTACATTTAATAAATATACAAATATCTCGGTTAATATTCTCGATAGAGAAAATAAATGTATATAATAATATTTATAGTAAATTTAATTTACAATAAGATTAGTTCTAAACAATTTTTTGATCCGACGTATAGTAACGGAGATATTTCGAATTTTCGAAATTCCCCCCTCTAAACCCCCACCTCTCCCTCTGGTCCTATTTCAGCCGTTAACGAACTTGATCTTTCTTTTTACATAAAACGATTAAATACCAAATTTGGTGACGATTAAACAAAAATTCCGACGGTTAGAGTTTTAACAGACAAATATATATATATAAATATATATAGATATATATATATATATATATATATATATATATATAGTTTTGAATGGACCTCATTTTCGTCGTCTCCTGGGTAGGATCGATGGACATTTGAAGAAAAATTTCGAAAATTCCGTCATGAGTACGACCTCAATAACTGATTTCCCTTTAGGGAATATATTCCAGATGAAATAAACCCATCTTTTCTAATGAGGCGCCAAGGTCCAACACAATACTATTTAAGGTGACACAAACCGTAATCAAGATATAGCGTTGTCTTATCTGTGGCTTTAGCACACTACTTTTTGACGAATATAATAATTCAGCACAGCTAATATCCTTTACATGTTATCATTTTTACCCATCTGCCTCAGGCAATTTATGAATTCCATTCTTCACAAATACTTTTTTTTAAAAAAAAGGTTATTTAAAATATTGTTTATTAACCTCTATTCTATGTTTATTTGACTAAACGAGACAAATTATGTACAGTTTACCCGGATTTTATTAAGCGTGTTCGATACTAAATAAATTTCTTTGGTCTCCAGGGGAATCGAACCCACGTCTCCAGATTACTAAGTGTATTAAAACATACACCTTAACTCGCATGGCTATAGTCAAATTTTTCAGGAGACTGTGTTAGCACTCCCACACTAGATGGCAACCACCTACAAATTTCACAACAATCCAACCCACTTCCTGGTACGTCACATAGCTAACCTGAGCCTCCGAAAAAGAATAATGCAATATTTATTACAGCGGCATGTATATATTTTTCTTATATTATGGACTCACATCAAATGTGTAAAACGCTCTCATAATATTTATTTTTTAATGAAACGTCCCCATTACTATGGTTTATGTAGAGTTTACCATCTTTTTCCAACTAGCTTGAGAATAAGAATTTTCATGAGCTCAGTTCCAAATTAATATATCTTGCCCACACGAGAATTGAAACTACACTGAATTCACCATTAAAACGTATGTCATTTTGAATTCAGGTTACGTTCCGTATCAATATAATCGAAGTAGCCTTTGTTGTTGTGAACTATTCATTATGAAATGTTTTTTATTTATTTTACATCTGACATGCACAACATATGACATTTCCAAAAATGGAGATGGCTGGTAAACATCAAGAGAACTACAATCCCATGAGTGGGTTTATTTCCAGTATATCTACTATGAAAGTAACGTAATCAAGATATATATGTCAAAATAATAACTCTCCTAAATGTGAGTACATCCAAATAGGCAGAGTAATATAGATATTTACATGAATTGACATTAGACATTTAAATGACCTGATTTCATATCATTGCTATATAAAAAATGAAGGAAATTCGTCACCGATTCGGTTTAAATTGATAAAGCTAATTGGAAAATGATGTAAGGGGTTGTACAGTGGCCTGTAGGAGCAGAGAACAAGACATTGGAGGCTAACTGCTCTGTTTTATACCTTTAGTTTTGAAAATAATATCGGTAGCATGCCCACTCCAATTCATTTGTTTTAGAATACTCAAAACGTTAGAAATAATATTGGGTCAAACAAATTTTTGAACAAGACAACAAACCAAAATTGACTCAGAACACCTAAAATACTTATTTTTTCACTTCAAATTGAATATATAAAGGAAAAAAAATAATATATATATATATATTTTATTTCATTCCACCTTTTCCAACTTTTAAATTTTTGTGCTACAAAATTACTTTGTTACCTTGGTACTTTGTTGTGCTCATTCTTAACATTAGCCTATATAAGTAATATCTTTTTTGGGGATGCCTCCAAGTCCCGAGGACATGTGGACAAGACATTGGTCAACACTCATTACCAGCACCAGCCAGATGCTTTTGAGCTGTAATTGGAAAATCAAGCAGGATTCCGTGTGATCAGAAACAAGGTGAAAAGAAAGAACGCCGAGCTTTCGAGGAGCATTACTGGCATTCCCCCCCCCCTAGCCACTCTAGTGGACGTTGTGGGTAAGAATGAAGTCGACAATAATATGAATATGAATGAGAAGAGCCAGCCAGATTCTAACGTGCCGTGAATGCCACGTCTACTTGATATCTCCACACTTGTGTCATATCTTGGAATGACTCCTTTGGGACCAGTACGTTGGCTACAACAGCATCTCAGCTACAACAAACATAATATGCTGTCCTCCCCCACGAGTCCTGTATGTTCATCTATCCCACAAGAAAATAGTGAGAAAAGCAGTCCAACATTTTCTATATCGCTTTCTGATCACAATCTAGTTTTGACCAGGTTTAAGAAAGGTATGAGCCATTTTTATATTTATGTTCCAGTAAATTAGTATACGTCAGAACCATTAGCATACATGACTGTAATGTGAAATATTTCGTTGTAATATAGGAGTGACGGTTTGAGTGTCCTCTACTTAGGGATGTGAATTTACTCTCTTAAAAATATAACACCTTACCGGCTTTGGAATGCAGTTGTTTTCTCCACAAACCTGGCTGTATGTAATACTGCTCTCTCTCTCTCTCTCTCTCTCTCTCTATATATATATATATATATATATATATATATATACTAGCTCAGATACCCGGCTTCGCTCGGGAATTCATTTGAGGCTGAATGGTTATGGTATTTTTTTTTGGCTAGGCTTTACTTTGCACAATATTTTGACATTTACCCGTCCCAGTGTTTAGTTTAAATACCCGTCGTTTCTGTGGATTTGTTAATAATAAAATTATTTTTTTATGTAAGACTACACTGTTCTCCATATTGTCATATTTCCCGTTTCCTGTGCATTATGCATAGATTTGAATTATTTAGCACAAAATATTAACATACATTTGAATTAGTTTTTCCCGGTGAGGTACCTTGTAGTTCCAAAGAATTGTTGAGCAAATTTCTCTAAATAATAAAATAAACCACTTTGTTATGTGCATATTTGCCGAAACCTCAATAGGAAACGAAATATCACTATTATTAATTTCAGGCCTCCCATATAACCCCCACTCCTGCCCGTCCCTAGAAATGTTAGTATGGCTTATTATAAGGAAGACGTTAGTGCTAATTCATGTACCGAGTTTGGTTTAGTTCGGTTGAGTCTTTTGTGCCAAATAAAAATGTTGACTTCTGCTATCACTTTTTGGCGTATAACGCCTTTATAATTAGGTATACGACAAAAGTGTATATGATAAAAGTTTCGCTACATAACAAAATAAACAACTTTTGTTATGTGCAAGTTTGCCAAAACCCATAGGAAACGAAATATCACTATTTTTAATTTCAGGCCTCCCTTATAACCCCCACTCCTGCCCGTCCCTAGAGATGTTAGTATAACCTATTATAACGTAAACGTTAGTGCTAATTCACATACCGAGTTTGGTTTAGTTCGGTTGAGTCTTTTGTGCCAAAAAAAAATTGTGGACTCCCGCTATAGTTTTTAGCGTATAACTCATTTATACTTCCGTATACAGCAAAAGTGCATATAATAAAAGTTTCTCTAAATTACAAAATAAACAACTTTTTTTATGTGCATATTTGCTGAAAAAGCAATAGGAAATGAAATATCGCTATTTTTAATTTTAGGCCTCCCTTATAACTCCCACTCCTGTTCGTCTTAGAGAATATTAATATAGCCTAAAGTCTAAGTTGGGCTAGTAGTAATATACATACCAAGTTTCATAAAATTCGGTTCAGCCGTTTATGCGTGAAAAGGTAACAAACAAACAAATAAACAAACAAACAAACAAACAGACACCAAAGAAACAAAATGCAGTTATGGTGTCTATGACATGTGAAACGAAAAGTTATCGTGAAATTTCGCGAAAAAAATCAATGTACAGACAGAGGTTACAATTTTATATATATACTAGCTCAGATACCCGGCTTCGCCCGGGAATTGATTTGAGGCTGAATGGTGATGGTATTTTTTTGGCAAGGCTTTAATTTGCACAATATTTTGACATTTACCCGTCCCAGTATTTAGGGTTAATTCCCGTTGTTGGCATTTGTTAATAATAAAATTAATTTTTTATGTAAGTCTTCACTGTCCTCCAAATTGTCATATTTCCCGCAGACAAATAGACAATGAACTATCGCGAATTATTATTTCAGGCCTCCCTTATAACCCCCACTCCCGTTCTAATCTAAGAATTTTAATATAGCTTATAATCATGGAAGAATTAATGCTAATTGACATACCGAGTTTTTGTAAGCTCGGTTTACTCGTTAGCGCTGAATGAAATCGTTGACTCCCGCTTTAGTTTATACTGTATATCTCGTTTATACTTTGTTAAAAGACAACAATGAATATGACAAAAGTTACTCTAAATAACAAAATAAACAACTTTTGTTATGTTCATATTTGCCGAAAATGCAATAAGAAACGAAATACCGCTATTTTTAAATTCAGGCCTTCCTTATAACCCCCACTCCTGCCCGTCCCAAGAAATGTTAGTTTGGCTTGTTATAAGGAAGGCGTTAGTACTAATTCACATACCGAGTTTGGTTTAGTTCGGTTGAGTCTTTAATGCCTAATAAATTGTGGACTCCCGCTATAGTTTTTAGCGAATAACTCATTTATACTTCCGTATACGGCAAAAGTGTATATAACAAAAGTTACTGTAAATAACAAAATAAACAACTTTTTGTATGGGCATATTTGCTGAATAAGCAATAGGAAACGAAATATCGCTATTTTTAATTTCAGGCCTCCCATATAACCCCCACTCCTGGCCATCCATAGAAATGTTAGTATAGCTTATTATAAGAAAGGCGTTAGTACTAATTCACATACCGAGTTTGGTTTAGTTCGGTTGAGTCTTTAATGCCTAATAAATTGTTGACTCCCGCTAAAGTTTTTAGCGTATAACTCATTTATACTTCCGTATACGGCAAAAGTGCATATAACAAAAGTTACTCCAAATAACAAAATAAACAACTTTTGTTATGTTTATATCTGCGGAAAAACCAATAGGAAACGAAATATCGCTATTTTTAATTTCAGGCCTCCCTTATAACCCCCACTCCTGTTCGTCTCAGAGAAAATTAATATAGCCTAAAGTCTAAGTTGGGCTAGTAATAATACACATACCAAGTTTCATAAAATTCGGTTCAGCCGTTTATGCGTGAAAAGGTAACAAACAAACAAACAAACAAATAAACAAACAAACAAACAGACACCAAAGAAACAAAATGCAGTTATGGTGTCTATGACATGTGAAACGAAAAGTTATCGTGAAATTTCGCGAAAAAAATCAATGTACAGACAGAGGTTACAATTTTATATATATATATATATATATATATATATATATATATATATATATATATATACACATACATATATATTCGTCTGACACAGACTTTCCGCGAACTCAGTAGCGTCCTTCTTCACTCTGTCAACCCATTTAGTATCAGACTCCCTTGTTGCTGGGTACCCACACAACCTTGGAGGATATCACACCAATAGATCAGTACAGGTTTGATAATGGAGTAAGAGACTCTTAGTCTCCAGGTTCGACAGGTTTTCCTTGACCTTAAGACTCGAGAAGCCGGATGGAAAGTGCGGTTGGCACGAGTTGCTCTGAGGTCTTGTAAGTTGTTAAGTTTGTGTTGTTGTTGGTCTCAGGCATTTGTAACACTCTACTAATGGGAAAGATAGGTAGGTATCTACTCTCAAGCAGCTTTCTAGAAGACGGTTAGGCTCACTACCGTGCACTTCGTCTTTTCTTGGTTAACTTGTAAGCCTACTCCTTCTGCTGCAGATATCAATGAACCGGCGAGATTTTTAGCAGATTTCCCTTAAGGGAAATCAGCTATTGAGGTTGTACTCATGACGGAATTTTCGAAATTTTTCTTCAAATGTCCATCGATCCTACCTAGTAGATGACGAAAATGAGGTCCATTCAAAACTGTATATATATATATATATATGTATTTGTCTGTTACCGCTCTAGCGGTCGCAATTTTTGTTTGATCGTCACCAAACTCGATATTTAGTCGTTTTATGTAAAAAGAAAAATCAAGTTCGTTAACGGCTGAAATCGGACCAGTGGGAGGGGGGTTTAGAGGGGACGATTTTCAAAAATTCGAAATATCTCCGTTACTATACGTCGCATCGAAAAACTGTACAGAATCAATCTTATTGCAAATTAAAAGTACTATAAATATTGTTATATACATTTATTCCCTATATTGAATATTTTCCGAGATATTTGCATTTTTATTAAATTTGGGCCGATAACGGATTTTTGAATTTCCCGCCAAAAGCTAGTTTGGGTCTTTGCCGTAACTGTTCGGCTATCGTATGGAGATTTCTCTATAGTATAACTTCACGTGGGGAATCTGCTTAGTTTACGCAGCCCCTGAGTGACGGACTTCTAGCAGATTTCCCTTTAGGGAAATCAGCTATTGAGGTTGTACTCATGACGCAATTTTCGAAATTTTTCTTCAAATGTCCATCGATCCTACCTAGGAGATGACGAAAATGAGGTCCATACAAAACTGTATATATATATATATATATATATATATATATATATATATATATATATATATATATATTTGTCTGTTACCGCTCTAGCGGTCGCAATTTTTGTTTGATCGCCACCAAACTCGATATTTAGTCGTTTTATGTAAAAAGAAAAATCAAGTTCGTTAACGGCTGAAATCGGACCAGTGGGAGGGGGGTTTAGAGGGGACGATTTTCAAAAATTCGAAATATCTCCGTTACTATACGTCGCATCGAAAAAGTGTACAGAATCAATCTTATTGCAAATTAAAAGTACTATAAATATTGTTATATACATTTATTCACTATATTGAATATTATCCGAGATATTTGCATTTTTATTAAATTTGGGCCGATAACGGATTTTTGAATTTCCCGCCAAAAGCTAGTTTGGCCCTTTGCCGTAACTGTTCGGCTATCGTATGGAGATTTCTCTATAGTATAACTTCACGTGGGAAATCTGTTTAGTTTACGCAGCCCCTGAGTGACGGACTTTTAGAAGATTTCCCTTTAGGGAAATCAACTATTGAGGTTGTACTCATGACGCAATTTTCGAAATTTTTCTTCAAATGTCCATCGATCCTACCTAGGAGATGACGAAAATGAGGTCCATTCAAAACTGTATATATATATATATATATATATATATATATATATATATATATTATTTAATCGTTACCAAACATGATATTTAGTCGTTTTATGTAAAAAGACAGATCAAGTTCGTTAATGGCTGAAATCGGACCAGTGGGAGGGGGGGGGGGTTAAAGGGGAGGATTTTCGAAAATTCGAAATATCTCCGTTACTATACGTCGGACCGAAAAATTGTATAGAATCAATCTTATTGCCAATTAAATTTACTATAAATATAGTTCTATAGATATTTTCCGTATAATGAGTATTAACCGAGATATTTGTATTTTTTGTAATGAGTTCCGCTTTCAGTAAACCCCCACTCTTACTAGTGACATAATAATAATAAGCTGATATATCATGAACCACTTCATTACTAGGTTAAATACAAAATATTGTTTTCATCAAAGCTTTATTTTACGAGGTACAAACAAATACGTTCTGTTAACCCCCCCCCCTTTCTTTTTTCCTTGGACTACAAAAATCTGAGTGATTTAAATAGAAATAATTTTAATTCATTTCAAATTACTCCACTAACTATAGAAAATAGTTTCTAATAAAATTAATATTTTATATTCACATATATTTCTTTAATAGTTTGTTTTTCCGGTTTATCTATCGATACTGCGCTACACGGTTGGCTAACCTGTTTATTTACAATCTGGCCGTATTCCGTTTTAGGGATTATTAACTAATATTGTAAATTCACTGAAAGATTTCTCATTGCCGATTGTATTTATTCACTAATATTCACGGAAGTGTCACCTGTATGTATATTTATCTATTGTAAACCTTCACTGGCTAACCTTGTTCCTTAATCATGTGAACATCTCATAACCGTCTGAATCGTATTTTGCACCCGCCTTTCTGTTTTCTTCCGGATTCCTAAATTTGGAATGGTTGTGATTAAAATTATTCTGGTTTATTATTAATTACAGTACTAGATATAATAAATAGTTATGAATAAAATTTATAACTTATATTCAAATTTATTTCCGGTAAAAGCTGGCTAACCTGATTGTTTACAACTCAGACTGTTTGCTATGAGGAAGGTTCTTACCATTTGACTTGTCCTTTATTTGTTTACTTAATATTCACAGCAGCATTGCTTTTAATTTAATCTCGGAGCCTAACGGACGAGAGTTACTTTCCCGCCAAAAGCTAGTTCGGCCGTTTCCTTGGCTGGCTCGGCTCTCGTTAAATTTATCTATTGTAAAACTTCACTTGTAAATCTGCTTAGTTTACGCAGCCCCTGCGTGACGGACTTTTTATTGTTGTTTTTATCGGAGGTCCAGACCCTTATACCTTGATTTACTGCACTACGGACCAATAAGCCAACGGACAGACAGCTTCACGCCTACTGGACTATTTGTTCCATTGGCGGGAGACAGCATATTCTCTTGCTGCGAACGACAGAAATCTGTGCAGCTTGCCTGCGTGTACTCCCCTGTTGGCGTTTGAAGCTTCAAGTATTACCTTCTACAAGATAAAACTTTTCTCGATCTTGACCTAACGTGATCGTCTTACCTTTCACCAAAAATACACAGTTGACTTGACAGCGGGACAAGTTTTCCCGAAAAAACCAGTTCCGTCATTATTATTATTAGACAGATCGTATCGTATCGTAAGCTACTTTGAAGCCAATGAATAAGACGTGCACATCTTGTTCAACCAGCCATTGCTCATTAGGTATGTGTTCAAGGGTAAATATCTGATGCGGAGTGCTTCTCCTCTTTAAAACTACCTGATAATTGCCTAGGGTTCTTTCGTTGTGTAGGTTCATTCTGCTACAATTTATGTAAGTCAGAATTGTGTACGTTATAGGGGCCACTGTGAATTCCTGTAGTTTACACACTCATTAATGAGAATTTCTTCAGGATTTGGCGTCCGTTACCAGTCATTCGTTCGGAATGGGTTCCATTCAACAAATAGATGTTAAGGTTTGCCTGATGTGTCAGGTTCATCAACTGCTCACACCCTTCTTATAACAGATCGCCTGGAAAATGGTGAATTCCGGGGGCATTTGACCTTTCGATGCCATCTCCACATCCAGGAATATGGTCTTCTCTTCAACCATGCTTTCCTGCAGGTCCTCAGAGTGGCCTATGTCAATATCAAATGTCTTTTAGTCAGAAACCATATTTTTAGCTGCAATTCCATTATTTGTAGGTACTTGTCTCATGAAGACTATGAACTCCTAATGTTGGCCGGACATGGGTTCCTAATGTTGTACGTCATACCGAAGAATGTTATTATAATATCAAGTAGAAGCCATTTTTCATACTCATTTTCCTCCGTAGGTACATAAACATTAATGATGAATATATAAAACAATGGCCCTAAAATACATAGCACGCTAATTCAGTCATTGACAGTATTCAAACTTTTGATAGTCACTATGAAGGCAGTCCCTCCAGTGCAATAGAGTTCATTCCTTCCGCTGAAGAAAATTGTGGATCCGTTAATAGTGATTTCATTAGCTACAGTTTGAGCAGCTGCTGTCCTGAATAAGCTCCAAACATCCCACGTAGCCATTAGGAGTCCTGTATACAAAGCCGGGGTCATCGCCTTATTTAAATAGTCATTTCCGAGGCTTCTTGTTGGATACATTACGTTGTCGGGTGATTTCCTCAACTGACAAACCCCGGTAATAACAACCATTCAAGTACTTACCATGCCCGATGTTGCTTGACTTTCATGATTGACTTTAGTGAGGATAAGCCTCCAATCATACATACTTCAGAAGTTCAATAATATTACAATCACCTATAGACTATAACAGAAACTTCATGTCCCCTACCTGGAAAATGAATAACATTAGCATTAATTTAACTTCATATACATAAACTAGCGGACCCCACAGATGTTGTCCTGCATGATTAGGATATTAATAATATTATGTTTAAAACAAAAGCTACTTTTAATAACACAAATACAACTTTTTTTTATGTGCGTGTTTGCCTAAAAACAAATAGAAAATGAAATATCGCGAATTTTTTATTCAGACCTCCCTTATTACCCCCACTCCCGGTCGAACCTAAATTGACGTTAGCAATTTCGTTCACTTGAACTCCGTATTTAGTACTGCAATTATATTTTTGACAATTAGTAATTATATTATTAAAAATTTAATATAGCTTATAATCATGGAAGAATTAATGCTAATTGACATACAGAGTTTCTTTAAGTTCGGTTCAATCGTTAGTGCCCAATAAAATGTTGGCTCCCACTTTAATGTTTTAGTGTATATCTCGTTTATACTTTGTTATACGACAAAAGTGAATATAACAAAAGTTACTCTAAATAACAACATAAACAACTTTTATCCTGTACATATTTTCTGAAAAAC
The DNA here is from genome assembly GCA_019009955.1 of Riptortus pedestris. Classification (NCBI taxonomy): domain Eukaryota; kingdom Metazoa; phylum Arthropoda; class Insecta; order Hemiptera; family Alydidae; genus Riptortus; species Riptortus pedestris. Next base: position 79,955,267 of record CM032228.1, on the reverse strand, counting down.
CAATAGGAAACGAAATATCGCTATTTTTTAATTTTAGGCCTCCCTTACAACCCCCACTCCTGCTCCATCTGCTGGGCTGATTTGTGGATCTAAATCATTCAGGGCGTCATCCGAATACAAAAAATTCATTCAAATCGGTCCAGCCGTTTAGAAGGAACTCAGTGACATAAACACGTACAGTAAATCTATATATATATATATAAAATTGTAACCTCTGTACATTGATTTTTTCGCGAAATTTCACGATAACTTTTCGTTTCACATGCCATAGACACCATAACTGCATTTTGTTTCTTTGGTGTCTGTTTGTTTGTTACCTTTTCACGCATAAACGTCTGAACCGAATTTTATGAAACTTGATATGAATATTACTACTAACCCAACTTTGACTTTAGGCTATATTAATATCCTCTGAGACGAACATGAGTGGGGGTTATAAGGGAAGCCAGAAATTAAAAATAGCGATATTTCGTTTCCTATTGGTCGTTCGGCAAATAAGAACATAACAAAAGTTGTATAATTTGTTTTTTAGAGTAACTTTTATATTATTGTGTTATATACACTTTTTTCGTATACCGAATAATAAACGAGATATACGCTAAAACCTATAGCGGAAGTGAACAATTTTATTTGGGACAAAAGACGCAGCCGAAATAAATAAAACTCGATATATATATTATCACTAACCCTTTTCATTATAACAAGCCATACCAATATTTCTAGGGAGGGGCAGGAGTGGGGGTTATAAGGGAAGCCAGAAATTAAAAATAGCGATATTTCGTTTCCTATTCGTTTTTTGGCAAATATGAACATAACCAAAGTTGTTTATTTTGTTATTTAGAGTAACTTTTGTTATATAAACTTTTTTCGTATGCCGAATTATTAACGAGATATACGCTAAAACCTATTGCGGAAGTGAACAATTTTATTTGGGACAAAAGACCCAACCGAAATAAATAAAACTCGGTATGTGTATTAGCACTAACGCTTTCATTATAACAAGTCATACCAACATTTCTAGGTACGGCCAGGAGTGGGGGTTGTAAGAGAGGCCTGAATTTAAAAATAGAGGTATTTCGTTTTCTATTCGTTTTTCGGCAAATATTAACATAACAAAAGTTGTTTATGTTGTTATTTAGAGTAACTTTTGTCATATTCATTTTTGGTTAATCACAAAACTTTTTCATGGCTCCTCACAATTTTATTTCCTATAAACGCTAGCGCTTTCGGGAACTAAATCCCCATCTTCAGAGCTAAAAAACAATGTAACACCATAATAAAGGAGTCTAAAAATCAGTTCTTAAAAATGTTTTACATATGTGTTCATATAACAAACAGTCTATAACATTATAAATTTTTTTTCCAATAATAACACCTATATTCAAAAACACAATTACAACTAAAATATAACAAATTAATAATTACTATTTAAACATTAAAATAATATTATAAGCAAAATTACCGTCAGAGCGTAGGGCGATCTTATAGACTTGCTACACGGCTAAACCCTGCTGATGCACTGAGGCCAAGGGGATCATTCGAAGCCGCTAGGGAGAGGGCAGAGACAAGTCTGGACATGAGAGACGCGTTTGTGTCAGTCTGCATATTTACATTGCCTTTATTTATGGCTTTTTCAAGTTTTATTTCAATAGCCTCCACCATGTCCAAGAGATAACCCCTAACGTCACTATGAATTAATTTTATCTGGTGGTCTCCAGCATGGTGGTTGTGCTCCTTACAGTGTGCATAAAACTCTGAGCCTGCTCTCATGTGTTCCTTAGCCCTGATCCGTAACTTCCTCTCTGTCCTCCCAACGTAGCTGGCTTCACACATCCCACACTTCATCATGTACACCCCTGATCTGTCTCCTAGAGGAGTAGCATCCTTGATTTTAGAGACAAAATTCAGAAGTGACGCCCTCTTTCTGTAGGCTATTCTAATGCCCTGCCTGTTTAGTTTCCTTCCCAGGATTTCCGAAAGCCGGCCCAAATATGGCAATATTCCCCAGGATTTAACCTCTTCCCCCTCACCCCTAAAAGTCTCCCTCATCAATTTTTTAGAAACCTTCCTGCCATATATTTTTCTTATAAATTCGCGACTATGGCCATTCCGTTCTCCTAAGTGGTATATATGGCATAATTCTTTCTGGAAATTTTCATCGTCCATTGGAACAGATAGGAGCCTGTCAATGAGATAGATGAAAGGGGTTTCTTTACCCTGGGGTGTTGGAAAGACATTTGTTTTATACTTATGTCCGTGCAAGTCGGCTTTCTATAAATAGAAAATTAAACCCCCTCTCCGCTCCTTTAAATGTTTAGGTCCAGGAAGGTTATTTTTCCTGCCTCCTCTTGGTCCAAAGTAAATGTTATGCTGGGATGTTGCTCATTTAAGTAGTTGTGCATCCTATGCAAATCCTCTGTTGAGCCCTCAAAAATGCACAAAGTGTCATCTACATAACGTGCCCAGAAAATAATTTTGTTTTTAAAGGGGTTTCTGTCCGACATTATGAAACAATGTTCAAAGCAGTTCATGAATACATCGGCCGCCACCATTGTGAAACCCAATAGATGCTTAGTTATTATTGAGCCCTCCTAAAAGTAATCCCAGTAGTAGCTTGATAATAATGATTAGAACAGACACTCAGACGAAGAGGATAAGATGGTGAAGATGTTTTATGGGACAATGTCTTCCAGCGGGATGGGTTTTGTTATACCTGTTCCCAAAGAAAGGAATAAAGAGGAAAGTAGGGAGAGAGCTCGGGGGGAGCTAAGCCTATTTTTGCTCCCTAAAAATACCTGGTAGAATTGGCGGGACCAATTTTCAATCTCCCAATCTACTTTAGCCATTCTTGGGTGTGGGAGGAGGTGGCAACCTCCAATTGTTGCCTTTAACAAAACATTGAGTTATTCCTTTGACAAGCATCTCCCTCGCCCAACGTCCGTCTCTCCCATTTCACTCTCCTTCACCATTCACTATTCCAAATACCCTGCTCTATCCCTTCACAAGAAAAGTGAGCTAAATATTTCAAGCCATTGTTGCCAACGTATTTCGGAGTGTAAACTGGACATTAGTCTGATAAACGAGTAGTACGTTATTTGTAATTACCTTGTTATTTATTTACGCCCAATTTATGCTGTTTTGTCTAATTGGGACGGTTATCTTCAAGCTACCACCCTTTTAGCAGATTGCCCCTAAGGGAAATCAGCTATTGAGGTCGTACTCATGACGCGGTTTTCGAAATGTTTCTTCAAATTTCCATCGATCCTACCTAGGAGATGACGAAAATGAGGTCCGTACACAACTGTATATATACTGCTCAAAAATGAATAGGGATATAGGTTATTTTTTTCTTTTCCTATTAATTTTAATTAAATCGACCTTAATTAAATAACTTTTTTATGGAGGGAAAAAGACAATTATTTCTATTAAATATTAATGATATTTATAATTAAAAAAAAAATGCTAGGCCCCATAAATACCACAAAACCTACCAACCTAACAATATCCCTATTCATTTTTGAGCAGTTTATATAGGTTAGGCTATTTTTTTTTTTTTTGGGCGAGAAACTACTGGGTTATTACGGTCACTATATATGTATATATATATATATATATATATATATATATATATATATATATATATATATATTTGTCTGTTACCACTCTAGTGGTCGTTATTGTTTAATCGTTACCAAACTCGATATTTAGTCATTTTATGTAAACAGAATGATCAAGTTCATTAACGACTGAAATCGGAACAAGGGGAGGGGGGGTTAGAGGGGAGGATTTTCGAAAATTCGAAATATCTTCGTTACAATACGATCGAAACATTGTATAGAATCAATCTTATTGCAAATTAAATTTACTATAAATATTGTTATGTACTGGTATTCTCTATCTTGAATATTAACCGAGATATTTGCATTTTTATTAATTATAACAGTCGAGGTGAGATCGGCTTAATTCGGGTCTAGTCGTGAGTTTCCGTCAAGAGCTAGTGCAACCGTTTCCGTAACTGTTCGGCTCGTGAAATTTCACTATTGTAAAACTTCACTTGGGAAATCTGCTTAATTTACGTAGTCCAGGTTTAACAAGTGAGATTCATAACAAACGCATTAGCTCGATTTGCTAACCTGAGCCACTAATTGTGATCAAATTAAAATTTATAAATCCTACTTAACATCCCTATTAATTACATGGGGCTCAGGTTAGCCATGCGAGTTAAAGCGTTGACCTTTATCTCACATGATAAACCTAGAGTGGCGAGTTCGATTCTTGTCTGGGCAAAGGAAATTATTTAGTGACGAAATTCATTAAATAACGTCCTAAATCCCACCCTGGCTAGATAAGGGTGGTAACCTGTAGATAACCCGTCCCGATTAGCCTAAGTTGCTAAAAGTGGACGTTAATAAATAATAAATAAATATTAATTACATTAATTACTAATTAATCTTAAATCAAACTATCCCTAGAGCAGCGAGTTCGATTCTCGCCAGGACAATAGGGGAGGAATTTTTTAGTGACTGCCTCTTTGAATAAAATCCTCAGTCATACTCTGGCTAGAAAAGATAACCCGTCCAAAATAGCAGTAGTAGCACAACGTGATCTTAAATAAATAACAACAATAATCGTAAATCACAGTTAAAACATTTGATTGGTATACTCCGAATCAGTTCCAAATAATTAAAACCAAATTCATTTTACCTATTCTCAATATTAAAATATATCACATGAATCGGAATATTAATGACAAATATTGTTCAGTAATACATAAGTGAGTAGATTTACGGTTTAGTCATTTTTAACGATCTTTAAAAAAAAAAAAAAAAAAACAGCAAGTCTTTTCTAAAAAATGAAATCCCCATTTAAAATAAAAATAAAATTGACATTTTGGCCTAAATTAATTTAACTTATTTGCAATGAATATGTTAAATTAACCTAACTGAAAGAACATCCTGCTTTCAACTGAGCTCGTCAAAAGCAAGGGTGTTTTTTTTTTTAATAAATACTCCTTTAAACCCCTCTAACCCTTTAAACTCTTTAAGTTCGTTTATACGGCTTCCTTCGGCGAATAAAAATGATGTTATTAATTCGCTCTTCTTCGTAAATCATTTGGGGAAGTTCTATATATGATCCTCTACACACAATGGACCTGGAAATTCACTTATTTTTCGTATATTCAATTCTCCCAGGTTTTGGTGAATTGGGAGTTGCTATGTTTGTAAAAAGTTTTCGATATCACTCGATATAGATTCCTTGTCCGATTTCATATCAAATTTCAATATTTTATTATTTGCAATACGAAAAAGCCTTGACAAAATAGAATCATTGTCAATCACTGAAAAAGCTCCTCAGATATCTATCTATATATCTGCCAATATTTTTAGAAGCTCATCCTTTTAGCTTCAAAAGTGTACGATACGTTAAATTGTCTACCATCTATTGCCGCTGAATATCTTTACCGCATATGAAGTGTTGACTAAATTAATAATATTTTTAAAAAAATTCATTCTATATATTGTAGAATAGATACTATAGAACTACCACTTATGCGTTTCCAATGGAGAATGCGTCCGTAGAAGTCGTGACTTGAATCGGGTTATAGAGAGTCGCTTCCAGCTCAGTCACCCAGAAGTATCCCTTCCAGTTAGTCCTGATAAGTATACATCGTCCCAGTTCCCTTCTATACCTGAATGTGTAACATACATCCGATACCACACAGGCAGCCACCTTGGCAGTTTTACGAATCGTGCCTCCCAAGTCCACGTGAGGGAAATCTGCTGAGACTACTCAGCACCTCTGTGACTGACTTCTCATACTATCTGCTATACTGACAGAGTTAGTAACATTTTTCATCGTTCAGTACCTCCTTCCCTATCTTATTTAATTATCACTTCATGCTATTACATCATTTTTTGTCTTCTATACAGTTGCAAAATTTTATCTGAAGAGAAAAATTGAATATGCAGATAGATTGAATTGATGGTGGTCACAGATGGCTAGTCATTTATTTTCTGTGTCATGTGACAATCAGCTAAGGTTAATCTAGTCAAACGAACATTTTCGTTGTTCAAACCAATCTGGAGCCTAACTAAGTTTTAACTTTCTTAATTTCTTTTCTCCCTTTCTTCTTTGAGGGTTTTTCTCACTCAGATGTTTCTATTTTAATTATTTACCTTTTATTTGCATTTTGTATTCACTTTTTCCGCCAAAACATCTATGAGAATCATTCATCACGTCACTCCGATATATTAATTTCCCCATTATGTTCTTGAATTCTTGTACAATTTCTAAACTATGCAAACGGTCATCCTTCTGCTATACACAATAAATATGCGACAAATTTAATATTTCTAATTGAAGGTTGGCAATATATATGACATAAAGACTTGTATATAGTTCAATTTAAATTTCTTATTCAGGATCGAAAAAGCAATGTGCTGGAGAATGCCTCTGACACTAGCAGAGGGAGAATATTCTTCACTATCGACTCTCTGCTTGGCAACTTAAGTCATCGCCGAAATGAAGTTGATGGCCATACGCCATTTGTTATTAGCAGATTTCCCTTAAGGGAAATCAGCTATTGAGGTTGTACTCATGACGGAATTTTCGACATTTTTCTTCAAATGTCCATCGATCCTACCTAGTAGATGACGAAAATGAGGTCCGTTCAAAACTGTATATATATATATATATATATATATATATATATATATATATATCTATATATATATATATATATATATATATATATATATATATATATTTGTCTGTTACCGCTCTAGCGGTCGTAATTTTTGTTTAATCCTTACCAAACTTCATATTTAAGCGTTTTATGTAAAAAGAAAGATCAAGTTCGTTAACGGCTGAAATCGGACCAGTGGAAGGGGGGGTTTAGAGGGGAGGATTTTCGAAAACTCGAAATATCTCCGTTACTATACGTCGGATCGAAAAACTATACAGAATCAATCTTATTACAAATTAAATTTACTATAAATATTGTTATATACATTTATTCTCTATCTTGAATATTAACCGAGATATTTGCATTTTTCAGTTTTCACCAAACCGCCACTTCTACTCATGTTACGTAAACAATACTCTGATACATAATAAATCACATTATTGGAAGTTTAAATACCAAAAATTGTATTGAAGAGACCTTTATTATACCAGGTACATGCAAATATGCCCTGGTGACTCCCCCCCCCCCCATCTTAAAGTTTTGGACTACTAAAATTTTATTGATTGAGATAACAATTATTCTGACTCATTATTAATTACACTAGTAGATATAGTAAATAGTTCTCAATAAAATTAATGTGTTATATTCTGATATATTTCAGTAATTGTTTTTCTTTCCGGTGTGAGGCGGGACCCCCGTTTGTTTACATTTCTAACCTAACGCTTCCTGTCGGCAGGCTATTGAAATTGGATGAAACATTTCTTATTTCCGTTTGTATTTATTCACGGTGTTGTGTTAGCAGTATGTATATTTATCTATTACTAAACTTCAAGAGGGAAATCTGCTTAGTTTACGCAGCCCCTGCGTGACGGACTTTTCCTATTTTTAAAGTAAGATAGCAATAATTTATATTAGATGTGTTTAGTAGTACAACCAGCTTTAATGAATTATCTTAATATGATGCAACTTTATTAATTTTGCCTGATTTTTCATAAATGTTTCCTAAGGGGCAGGTTGTTCCACATGGACTCTTTCAGTTCTGTCGTTCAGTGGCTGTCCATCTTCTCCCCCTCCCCTAGTTTTTGTTTAAGTCCTTTATCTTTTCCTTAGCAAACACTGACTTGAAATGGGTGGTTAACCTGCAGATAATCCGTCCCAATTAGCCTTAGCACCACAAAATCGACCTTGTTCATTTAACTTTTATCATTTTAATGTCCCGACATAAATCTAAAAAAAAATATGGTATGGATTAGTAAATTGAAATTTCCAGCCGTTTCTAATAACTGTGCACTATAGTCCATGCGGTACTAGGCCTCTCTCACCACAATGAAAAGTCAATTATGGCCACTGTCTACTTCTTCCAGACCTCCCCTCAGGCACTCTCTCACGTTATCCAGTCAGCGCTGTCTAGATCTATCTGGTTCACCATACATTTTCAGTATTCTCTAGTGAAATAGTTATTTATTATACAAGTGACGAAAGTAGATTATTTTACAACTCGAGTGAAACGTTTACCCACATGAGCCAAGCGAGTGTGTTAATTTCACGAGAGTTGTAAATTCTACTTTCGTCACGAGTGTAATATTAATTTTTTTTCTGTAATCGTGTAATACATGATCAGATCTAATCAGAATATGAACAAAATTAGGATGTTGTGAAGATTATGGTATGTTGTTGGTAGGTTATAAGCATGGTTATGAAAGGTTACAAGCATAGTTATAAAACAACTAGTGATGATTGTGAAGTAGTGCAGTTATAAACAAGTGCAGGTTATAAACAAGGAAGGTAATTATTATTATATTTAAATTTTAAAATATATTGATTATTTCCACCAATAATTCATTCACATTTCAATTTATTTTGTTAAAATAAATTCTTGCAATGTTAAGAAACATTTAAAAGTATTTAATTTCCAACTTCAAATTATTTTTTAATTTATACTTATTACTAATTAAGAAGGCAATTCACTTTCTTCACTCTATTGCAAAATGTTTCACTTTCTTCACTCGTTTCAGTTTAGTAATGTTACCATTATTCAACGATTACAGAAAAAGTATATTTTTAATTGATATACATTGAGATTCATGATATTGATAAATATAGCAGTAAGCCGTTGTGGAAGTTTGTTACCTGGTCCTTATGAAAAATCATCTATTAAGATTGTACCATCGCGCGATTTAATGCGTCTTTAACGCTCTATCGTCCGCATTTTTTATTTTATCACTTCGAAACTAAATATATAAATGATTGGCCAAATCAATTTCATTAATGAGCAAAATCAAAAAGAGTATAGTGAGGTTTACAAAAGAGTTAAAATGTAAATTTGTATATAACGTTTACTATGCCAAAGATCTTTATCTTTTAATTTTCTATATACCATCTTGTGATAAAGTAGTGTTCTACATTATGACTATATACAATTATTCTCAAAATCGAAAACTAAGGGAGTAGTTTGGACTTCAGCGAACCTCACTCCAACCTATATGAGGTGCATTGTTTCTTGTCCTATCGAACCCAGCTTATATAATGTTTAGTGTGTTCTGATATCATCTGTTCATAAAACGACTTGATTTAATTAGCTTCGATAAACACCTTTTGTCGTAATTTAAATAAAAGGAGTTATGATTTTCTTTAACTTAAAAGACTTAATTTCTCATACTTCAACCACCAATAGTTTAGTAATTATACGCTTGGAGCGTTGGTTGTTCTTATTAAGTAGTTTCTGAGTATTATCTAGATAGACTTAGACATCAATCACTAATCTCAGGAGGATATGTCGTTCCACATTTCCACTCCTTGCTCAAGAATCCATCCCCTTGAGTAATAAATAGGATTGGAGTAGATTTAGATCGGAAGCTATTATGTGAATTAATGGCCTAAAGAAATAGAATTTTATTTTTTATTTTTTAGCAGATTTCTTTTTAGGGAAATCAGCTATTGAGGTTGTACTCATGACGTGATTTTCGAAATTCTTCTTCAAATGTACATCGATCCTACCCAGGAGATGAAGAAAATGAGGTCCGTTCAAAACGATATATATATATATATATATATATATTTGTCTGTTAACGCTCTAGCGGTCGCAATTTTTGTTTGGTCGTTACCAAACTCGGAATTTAATCGTTTTATGTAAAAAGGAAGATCAAGTTCGTTTCGGCTGAAATCGGACCAGTGCGAGGGGGGGGGGTTTAGAGGGGGGATTTTTGAAAATTCAAAATAATTCCGTTATTATGCGTCGGATCGAAAAATTGTATAAAATTAATCTTATTGCAAATTAAATTTACTAAAAATATTGTTCTATACATTTATTCTCTATTTTCAATATTAACCGAGATATTTGCATTTTTATTAAATGTGGGCCGATAACGAACGTTTCCCGCCAAAAGCTAGTTCGGCCGTAACTGTTAGGCTCTCGTATAGAGATTTCTCTATTTTTTAGCTTCATGTGGGAAATCTGGTTAGTTTACGCAGCCTCTGCGTGACGGACTTTTTCCTTTTTTATTAGAAAAATTTTAGTTTCAATCTCACGACTTCATGAATGTGGCATTCGAGGAAAGTGTCTTAACTTTATCAGATCATTTCTTTCGAATAGAACATTCAAAGTAAGAAACGGTAATTCCTACTCAGATCTCTTTTTACAAGAGATGGGTGTTCCACAGGGCAGCGTACTCAGCACAACCTTGTTTCTTACTGCAATGGATACCATTCAAGAATACATCCCCGCAGATATCCAATACTGCCTGTATGTTGACGACATTTTAATTTTTTATTCTGATTCTTGTGTTACAAAAGCACAGGAACGAATACAGCACACAATTACATTACTGGAACAATGGGCTGACAAGGTGGGATTGAAATTCTCCACCAACAAAACATCATCCATACTATTTACTAGGAAAAGACGAAATACACATTTCCAACTAACACTCTACAATACCCCCATTCCTCAAACAAATGTATTGAAATTTCTAGGAATACAATTTGACCAACGATTGACATGGGTGCCCCATTTAAAGATCCTCCTCGCAAAATGTAAGAAGTCGCTACATCTTATGAGGATTCTAAGCAATACAAAATGGGGAGCTGACAGAAAAGTAATGTTAGACATGTATCGTTGCTACACAAGATCACTTTTAGATTACGGTAGTGTAGCATATTCATCCGCCAAGCCCACAGTACTAAATATGCTTAACACTATACACAATTCAGGCTTACGACTAGCACTAGGTGCATTCAGATCAAGTCCTATAGACAGTCTTGAGATAGAAGCTGTAGAACCCTCTCTAGACAAAAGAAGAAAATATTTATTAGCAAAATATTTCCATAAAATAAAATCATTCCCCACGCCCTCGTGCATTGAAAATATTCTAGAGAATGAATACGAAGACCTATATGAACTGAGACCAACTCATAACCGTCCAGTAAGTTTACGCTACAAAACGTTAAAGCACAATTTAAACCTCCCAAACTATGATATTTGTCCCCAAAAACCAATTGAGGAACCCCCTTGGCTTATTAGATACACCACAGACTTAACACTCACAAAATTTAAAAAAATCTAATACACTATCAAAATTCCAGTACCGAGCACACTTCAACGAATTTTTACAGGGAAAACAAGAACACACTTTGTGGTTCACTGATGGGCCTAAAAACGAGAAGGGAGTTGGATCAGCTGCAGTAAGAGAGGGAAATGTAATCATGCAGACACTGCCTCCTTGTTACAGTATTCTAGGAGCCGAGCTCCAAGGTATTCTATTGACCCTCAGGAACACGGATTCCTCAGGTTCCCTTCAAATACTAAACAATATTTACACACATCACCCAATAGCCCAAAAAATAAAACATGAGCTTACCATTCTAAATAAACACACTACATTCTACTGGTTACCAGGACATGAAAACCTAGGACTGAATGAGACTGCCGACTCTGAGGCCAAAAAAGCAGCTGGAAAACTTGATTATGAACAAATAGATGTACTACATGAAGATATTTCAAGACAAACAAAACACCTCATCTTAGATACATGGCAAACCGACTGGACTAACACAAGTACTGACAACAAACTTTGAGCTATAAAGAACACTATTTGCATGTGGCCATCAAGTTTCAGAAACTCTAGGAGAGAAGAAGTAGTTCTCTCAAGACTTAGAATCGGCCACACAAAATTAACACACTCATATTTAATGACAAAGACTGACACACCTACTTCCTCAACTTGTAACACTCCCTTGACGATAAGACATATACTGACAGAATGCCGAAAACGACAACACCAGGACTTCCCCTACGACTTACAAGAACTATTGACGGAAGGCAACCCATACATTAACAATATATTGTCATACTTACATAAAATTGAAATATATGATAACATTTAACATGCATTAATCATCCACCAACTGTATATGTATTTTTTTTTTTTTATTTTTTTTTTGGTACTTGTTATTATTAGTATTATTGCTAAGTTATGTGCTACTATTACTTGTTGCTAAGGTATATGTTATTATTACTTGTTGTTTAGGTATTTATTACTGTCCCTTGTTGTTAATGTATTTGTTATTATTACTTTTTGCTAAGGAATTTGTTATTATTACTTGTTGCTAAGGTATTTATTATTGTTACTTGCTGTTAAGATATTTTTTGTTATTATTTGTTGTTAAGGTATTTACTATTGTTACTTGCTGTTAAGGTATGTTTTTTGTTATTGTTACCTGTTATTACTTTTGAATGGGCAAATCACCTTCGATGTGGTGTCCATTAATAAATAAATTGAAAAAAAAAAAATGTATGTAGAGTCTCCCTCATCTAGCTGCTTCTTACATAAAAATGAGAAAAGGCTCCATATATGTATTTACCGTATTCTACAGATTTTTTAATTTTATTTTTTACTGATTTTATTGGTACAAAGGTTATTATTGCATTTATAAATATACCACTGTATATGAGGAGTTCGGTCAGCTATTAATTAATAGTGGAATATAACAGACGCGAATTAAACCAAGTAACTCTGAAATAATTATTTTCTATAATGCCATATTGCCAGGTAAAGCTTATTGATAACTAAACAGACATTCGTTTAAACAGAATTTACTTGTTGATTCGTATATTCTGGCATGTGCTTTATCGTTTATATGTCATTGTTTTAAGTACAGGTCTGGCTTACTTTGATCAACGCGTCCGTCAGAATAAATTAACAGATTTATCTGTCGTTGCCCACATTGGACATTTAACATTAAATTATTTATTAACGTCCGCTTTTTGCAACTAAGGCAAATTGGGACGGGTTATCTACAGGTTACCACCCTTCTCTAGCCAGGGTGGCACTCAGGATTTTATTTAATGAATTCCGTCTCTAAATAAATTCCTTTGTCCAGGCGGGAACTCGCCACTCTAGGTGTACCATGTGAGATTAAATGCAACGCTTTAACTCACATGGTTAACATGAGCCCCCACATTGAACATATTTGTAAGATATCTCGACGTAAGTTATCTTGCATAAATAAAAAATGACTAGTCCTAGAATGTTGAAATTTCTCGTTTAACGGTATTTTTTTTTGTTCTATATTGACTAAGGAAATTAAAAGAGGGGAGAGGCTGAAATTGAAAAAAAAGAAAAGAAAAAAAAATGAATTCCTCTGAATCTATTATTATGGTTGTGCTCACACTCATTTTCATTTAATTATTAATATAAATTTGACTTCAACTTAATGATTATCACAGTCAGAAAACATGACATCAAAAAAGTTATAGAAGACCATCTTATCATTGATATGGTCATTAATAATAAACATTACGGTACAAGCATTTTGTAATTTGTCTCTTTAACTTTACTAAAACTCTTATATTAGCACATAATACATTGATCAACATTACAGGATAATCATGTGCCTGTTCATATTTTGCAATGCAGTCAGGAAGATAAGTGCAGAAGGAGATGATTTTAATGAATTGATGAAAAGCGTTGACTCATTTATTCGAGACAGCCAAAAAGTAATTTCTCAATTAAATTACGAAATTGTGAGGAGCAATGATACTCTAGATCGAATCGCTCTTGATTCACAAAAAATGAATTTACTAAGTGGTAAAGAAGAAAAGGAAATTGACGACCTGGAAAACCAACTAGGAAATGGAATGGTTGTGTTTAGAAATATTGCCGAACTTCATGAAAACGAATCGCCGACTCCGTCATACAGCTTAGGATCACAGAGCGGTAATAAAATGAACAATGTTAGACGTTTATTTTGGAGTAAAGCTACTGAGAAACCCTGCATCAATTCCATTTCTGCTAAATACGTGGACGGCGAACCTGGAAACATGGCAGCAGAGGATTTTTTAAGCAGCCTGATCAAGAGACAAAATAAAGAACCGAATTCCGACTTTAACGTATCTTCTGCAGAAGTGAAGGTAGTTGGCAGTTCTGAGAACGGTAGCACAGTATGCATTATAGTCAGACCATACTTTTGCGACGGAGCAACTGAAGCTATGTCTACAAGGCCAACTGTAACAGGGGTCAACTTCGATCCGGCTTTCGTTCCTCCGGTCATGAGTGCACTTATTAGTTCGACAACTCAGAAGAATAAGAATAGTCAGGCTTCGGGAAGTGAAGGGACGCCTATTAATTCAGTGGGTTCAGAAGTAAATTCTAGTTCATATCTTCAAAATGTATCAATTCCTTTGAACAATGAACCCATACTTTTAAGTATTTTAAATTTAAGTGATTTGAAAAATATTTCTACTGTTTCTTCTGTAGAAACACTGCCGCAAGAAAGCATAGCGGAAAGCTACACAACAGCCAATCCTGTCGTTGAACCATTTTCATTAAATAGTGAAATACATTCTAGCAAAATAGCTCCGATTTTCAGAATAGAAGCAGCCGGGCCTTTAACAACGTCCGCGCCTCTTCTTCCTAACATACTAGGAATAGTCAACATCCAACCAAATTCAGAAGGCAACGCAAATACAAAGGAGAATATACAGCATAAGTCTACAAGTTGGGGCTTGGCATCAACGAGTGCTAAGCCGACAAAACATAGAAATAAATTGTTCGGTAAAAATAAGAAATATAGTTCTCATAAACATGGAACAACTACAATCGCACCCAGTAATTCTGAGGGAACTAACACATCTCAAGTATACGTAGCAACTGCTCCTCTCAATGGCTCCAGCCTCCTCTTGATGTACACTCTCCATAAAGGAGATAAAAATAATACATTAACTTACAATATCGAATCAATAAGTATAATTCGAAACAATAGCATTATACCCTTGCAACCAACAGCAATTTATAATAACAAGTCTTCAGTTGAGTTGAATGATAATAAAAAAATTGTAAATTCGATGTTAGACATATTTAACAGTAAAACAGATCATAAACTTGTTCCTGATCAGAACAGTGCAATGATTCCCTTAAATAGTACAAATCCTAATACCGTATCTGAAAGACATACTCAAGAGTCCATGGTAAATATACATGGTATATATAGTAAACCAATGAATGGTAAACAATCAGAATTTTTTTCACTGTCAACTAAACCAGCATTGAACACATACAATGGAAATGCATTCTCAGATTTGGTTATGCTTATTGAGTATATAAAAGATATTTATCAGAAGAAGGCTTCAAATACTGAACATCACTCAGAATCAAACGGAAGTGAACCACACAAAGAAATATATCATTCCATGGTGTCATCAAATACTAAAACTCCTGAGATAAAAAATATTTTTAATACATACTCCGTTAAATCAGGGACAATGAATAATGTCCTAGAGGAGAAAAACATACATAACTTAAAACACAACTTATCTCCTTTTGTTGATCTTCTAGAAGTTCCATTTTCTGAATCGCTTCTTTCACACCCCATTTTATCGCAAATACTTCAAAAACCATTGATTTTCAATTCATCCGGGCCTAAAATGGCTAAACATTCATCTCCTAATGTCTCGAGTTTTCGAGATGTGACTAGTTCAATACAGCAGAGGGAAGATTTGTCCCATGTGGATCACACTGCACGTACTTCAATCTCTGCCATCAAAAACGATAATCACAATAAACTTGGGGAAACTATTTTCTTAAATAAGCCCCTATCCCTTGAGAAATTAGATCACCCGTTCACAGATTCAAAAGACAACCAAACCAAGTTGTACATAAAGAGTGCATTACATGAAAAAAGTAATGGGGACCAAAAGAAAACCCCACTAGAAGTGTATATTGTTGATCCAAAACTATCTTTTTTGAAGCAAGGACTGAAAATTATTCTAAATGATTCTCAAATATATTGACTACTAATTATTATGGGGGAAAAGCTTAGAGATACTCATAACAATTTCTTTGAGGAAGAATTATAATATAAATAAATACATCTCAGATACTTTCATTTAATGTTTGTTAATTATTAAATTTTAATACACCAAGTACTTTTTCTTTATAAATGGCTTAGTTTCTAATATTTAGTTATTTACTACTAACTAGGCCAAATCGTTACGGATTATCAACAGTCGCCAGGTTTTTTTCTAAGATAGTCAAACTAGAATATTTTTTTTTTAATCTGTTAGGAAATACACCCCTTACCGAAGTAAGAGTCATAGAAAAAAGTAATTAATTTACACAAACCTTTAAAAGCTGTATATATTATAACCATCTCTATAAATCTACTCCGTCACAATGACATAACAATTTGTAATGCATTATTAAACTTAATCACATTATAAATGAATAACAACTTATTAATGTTATTAAATATTAATATATAATAATGTTATTAAATATTATTATATTATTAAGTGAGTCTTAAATATTAATAGAGATAGATTGATTATTGCATGTTACACTGAACAATAGCATATTCTTAAACGGAAATATGAGTGTTGCTACTCGTCGTCATTTATCACTAATTTACCTCATTGCATTCAAGCAAAATATACATTATTTGGCAGTGGTTAAAACATGGGTGAATTAAGAGCCTTACTCAAACTGTGAAGAATAATTAGGGGAAAAAATACGTTTGTAAGAAAACAGGTATGCAACAATTGTCTCAAAGGTTGTTTAAATGTTGGTAAACATTTTTAATGCACTTTTCTTAAAATGTTTGGGGAATGAATGTCTTCATTTCAATGCCGTGGGGGAATTTCCATTTTAAATGATTTTAGTCGATTTTGTAATATCACTTTCGATCAATAAAAAATCCATTATACATACACAGCTATGGAAAGGATTATCTGAAATTATTGAACATCAGAAGATGTAATTTGCTCGTTCAAATTGCATTCTTTACTTGCATTACATTATCCAGTAAATGAGCCTACAACCAGTGATGAGTTTTTAAAAACGTGAAGATTATTCCAGCTACATACTTTAATATAAATACTATTTTATGTGTATGATATTCAACCATAGTTATATTTGAACATAGACAATAATGCTACCAAACAATAATACAACCTGACACTTGTATAACCTTCTGAGAATCATTAAGTAAGGTGATGTTGATTGTAAATGGAATGTACTTTCCGGTAAATAATCCAAACTGGATGCAATTGTTTGGAGCCACTCTTTCGTACAGATGCCTGAGGCGAAGGGTTGTAAGGAGAAATGTATATTACAGCTGAGACGGTATGTATAATAAATCTTATTGTACACGGCTTGCCAGTGTCTGTTATGCTATGACTGAGTAAGTTCCTTTGTTGAAGAATTATGCATTGAATCAAAAGAGGAGAATAAGTTAGCAAGCACACTCCCTATCTACTTTCTCTCTCTCTCTCTCTCTCTCTCTCTCTCTCTCTCTCTCTCTCTCTCTCTCTCTCTCTCTCTCTCTCTCTCTCTCTCTCTCTCTCTCTCTCTCTCTCTCTCTCTCTCTCTCTCTCACACACACACACACACACACACACACTCACACACACACACACACACACTCACACACACACACACACACACACACACACACACACACACACACACACACACTCACTTTTTACCCTTTTTACACTCACTGCTCACATAATTGGGATTCCAATAATAAATAATGCATATAATAATGAATGGAATAATATATAAACACACTCGCCTCAAAATATCTACCAGAGCAGCTTTAAAGAATGTACATGGTCCAAAGTATTAACCACGTTGTTAGGGCGTGCGGTTAGCCTTTGTGTTAATAATAAGAAAGCATTAGACTGAAATAAAATTAATAAAAGAGTTACTTTCCTCACCTTGATTATACCAAAGTATTTACTATTATCTGGGAAAGATGAGGGTGAAATAATACAAGCCACTATTTGAGTTCTCCAAAGAATCAAAATATATTGAATAAATTATAGCATATACACAAATTTTATATTAATGAACCTTCTGATAGGTTAGAACAAAATGATAATAATTTGAAACAATTGAAACCTGAACAAGAATACTAATCTAGGAACTAGCCTTAAAACTAATGAAATAAACATTAACACTTATTAATAAATCTGTTATAAAAACAAAGAAACTTTAACTTCATTAAAGAGGACTGTAATACATAGAAAGAAAATTAATAGTTGCCCTTTATCAAGTTTGTAAACTTTAGCGGCAAGCCAATACTTTATATGCACTAGATAATGAATGAAATTAATCATTTAAATGCACTAGTAATAGCGGGAAACCATTGATTGTCAAAAGAAGAAAATAAAGTCACTTTTCAAAATGCTGCGCACTACCCTCGTAACACACAACAATGCCAATAATGGCAAAAGGTCCTTTATCATGAGCACTCATTCGATTGTCAACGTCGATAATGCTAGCATTATCGTAAAAGAAAGAGGTACCTTTGATGAAAATATACTTTTCATGAGGCGGACTTTCCTTCCAGTGTTATCTGTGTTCCACATCAGATTCCTTCCTTTAACTGGTGCAGAATGATAGCGGAGGCCTCTATCTTCGATGCGGAGAGATCCTTTCTGTGTAAAATCGCTGTGAGAGCCGAAAAACATTCACTTTTGCGGAGCAGAAACAACCATATGCGGACCCAGAACCAATATATCTGCCCAGCCTAAAACGAGCGCTCTAGCCTCTGTACACCAGCGCTGCAGTTTCCGATCTTAGCCACCACCTACGGCGACCTCCTGATGTACGGCCGGTTAGTGAACTACAAACATTTAAAGAGACGGCGACCGATATAGAAGTAGTTTAAATGAGAATAGTGGAAGCGACTGATTAATAAACTAAATAAGCGGGAATACACGACTGAACACCTGTTGTAGATTCATAAAATGTTGCATTCCTCGCTGGGCGTTCATGTGGATAGCAATTTGAAACTTCCAGCCAAGCATACAGTGCTAGACATCATTTTTGTTAAAGAATTTCAGAACTTAATGGAGCTATTATTGAATTAATTAAATATTGATCTTAAACATTATTATTTGGAATTTATGATTAGAATTTCCAGGGTGATAACATAGAATAAGAGGTTTCATAATCAGAGGAGGTGTATAAGGGAGGAATGATTCAGCCTTACCTACTCTTTTTACTTGATTGTAAGAAGTAAAAGGCAAGTCCCTCCCCCTGAGTTGTATACAACTTTTTGACACTGCGTAGTTATTCACTATAAATATTTTACATGAATTACAAAATAGTTTTTCTTTACACAAATGCCCTATAAATATAAAACCCATTTGAAAGTAGTAAATATAAGTAAATAAGAATATATTCTTCATATTTTTTGGCAAGGGTCTCCAATAAAAAAATTTATTTCGGTGCAAACTTTATTGTAACTGCCCTACATGTTTCGTGGCTCATTTGCCACCTCTTCAAGGGCTATCCCTTTTAAACGAAAAATAAATAAAAAAATTATTAATAACATTAATTTAACACATCCCTTAATACTTCTTTTGCTATATTATGTATCATATGCCTCCTCTGTGAGCACAGTCGCAACTTAATGTAAAAGGTAAACGAGCACTTCAGAAAAGTAAGTAGCAATTTATAATTATATTAATTATATATGACATAGATGTAGGCACCTACTAACACAATCTATAGCAAAAGAATTATTAAGAGATGTGTTAAATTAATGTTATTAATAATTTTTATATTGTTTTCTTTTAAAGGGATAGCCCCTGAAGATATAGTAAATAAGTCACGAAACATATAGGGCAGTTACAATAAAGTTTGCACCGAAATAAATGTTTTTTATTCTAGACCCTTCCCATAAGATATGAAGAATATATAAATAATATTGGGTCCAGAATAAGAAGAAAAAATATATTTGTGGAAATGAGAAAAATAATCAATAAAAACCACAAATTAATTAAAGAAAACATTATCAAATGGGAATACATGATGTTTTTTCCTCATCGTCAAAATATGATTACAATTCAAACTTCCTGGAACGTGAAATGGCGGAAAACCGTAGATGAAAAATCCATGAAATATCTTCCATTGATTCATTTGTCCTTTACATGTTTTGCGTCCTCGGGTTTATGTTTATGAAGAGGCGTCATACTCTTGAGGAGTATTACACTTATAAAAAGATTCCACCGAGGTGGTTTCGTCAAGACGGGCAAAAGTAGAGATGTACCACACTAATCAGCTGTTAACATCGAGCCATTAAAGCCTTTTTATGTAATCTATATTTACACTTCATCATTTAAATGTGCAGATTTTGTCAGCTGCTTGGTGTTTTACGTCTCCTTTTTTGTCAGTTTTTACGTGACCGCTTCGATGGTAAAACTGAATCTTTATACAAAAAGTGTGGTACTCCTGAAGAAGCGTCATACAGAACGCAATTCATCTATCTCTTTACTGCCATTACAATATTAGAATTTATAAGATTACATTTTCCCAATGCCTTTGGACTGTTTCGCTCCTTCCTCCCTGCCTTGAGACGAAGCAGGCCGGCCCAGTGAGTAGCCTTTGATGAGGGAGCGGCCTTTGACAATCATTACCGCCTTTAAGCCACCTCCACTAGTCTTTGTACTAACACCTAATCACCCAAAGGAAAAACCTCCCTGCTTCACAAGCCTTCTTCAAAGAAAAGCAACGCAGTGCTTATTTAATTAATAAATAATATACCTACACAGAGAAATAAGAAGGGGTGTATTTTTGGTCGACATGTCACATTTATTTAACAAAAATTCTCATGACGTGGTAATGGTTTGATATTCTATCTACATTTATTGACGAAAAATAAAAATAGGAGTCACACGATCGGAAACCTTTAAGAAACAAAAAATGAATAAAATAGAAAATAAAAATAAAAAATTTCAAGAAGCAACTGATCTTTCTCAATAGTTTTTTACCGTAATAAATAAGAAAGAACAGAAGGTCCTAGAAAACTCACTAGCAGCATAAATGCTCTTGAATTATTATTTATTTTTAACGAAGCTCACATATCGCATTTATAGTTGCATCCATCATGTATATTTACTCTAATAATATAAATATTTCTAAATTTATACATATTTCGATATTATTGAACTAACCAAAACGAAATAAAACGCAATATTTTTATCTCATGAGTTCATACTTATCTCACTTACAAAAATATTCCCTATAGAATTTTAGGCTAAAGCGGAATGAAAGTGAGTTTAAAGCATAAAAGTTGTTTTCAGCTTTTGATCTAATCAAATTCACTATGAAATTTAAATATTAATAAATCCGGATAAGTGATTACTATTTTATTTTTGTATATCTCACCACGATAAAACTTCACCTATTTATGATAAGATGCATTTAGTGTGGCCTAAAAAATAGCTTTAATTCTATCAATGCATATTTTAGAAGGTTATTTCTACTCAGCAAAAATACTATTATTTTGTTTGACGTTTTTATTGGATAGAAAAATTTGATAGAGTTCTCTGGTCAACAGGTCTCCTTGCTATCCAGAAAAGTAGCTCAAACGAACTTAAAAAAGTCCGTCACGCAGGGGCTGCAAAAACTTAGCTCATTTCACTCGTGAAGTTTTAAAATAGATAAACCTCCATCCTGGTAAGACTTAATACCACCGTGAATATTAAGTGAATAAATACATACGGTAATGAGAAATCTTTCGGTCAATTATAATGACCTTCTAACGGAGAGCGTCTGAATTGTAAATAAACAGGTCTGCCAACCTCTGAAAGTTAAATAAAGAGATAGAAATATCACTTCACCGAAAAGAACAACAATTACTGAGATATATATCCGAATAAAATACATTGATTTTATTGAAAACTATTTACTATATATAGCACTGTAATTTATAATGAATCAGAATAATGTTTATCTCAATTTTAGAAATCGAAGAACTTAAGACACTGGGAGGATCAACAGAACATATTTGCGTGTATCTCGTATAATAAAGTTCTCTTGAATGGTGAAATGTTGCTGTTACACTGGCGAACTAACTTTCTAACCGGATTGTCATCATTTGGTTGTATTTTGGTTTAATTATAACCCGTTTTTCTCCTAAATATTATCTCATCCAGGTAGTCAAAGCTTCAGTTTTGTGAAAATACATTTTCCTAGCCTGACAATAACATAACTTGAAGATTTTTCCTGTTACGTAGAAGAACATCATCACTTTCTATAAACTTGTAGTATAGTGTATTCTGTGACAACGTTTCACTCACATTTAAGGATTGGCCTTAACTAACAACTGATAAGAAAACAATTAAACCCAAAATTAACTATTGTACCATATTGGAATTTTAAAGGTTCAGACAAAACCCTGCGAGTAATTGCTTGGAAGTTTCGTGGGCGGAATTGTGCAAAATGTTAAATAAGAAAACATTTGCTTGAGGGAATATTCTCGTACAAAATATCGATCCAAAGATATAGGTTCATTGTTACAGTAAAGCTATCCATTCTGTAGGGCTATTTTGGTGTAAAAAGGATACTGAATAAAGGTAAGACAAGCTGAGTGCAGCCCGTATAGAATGTTCGCTACCCTATTCAGAGGAATTCATCTTATTCCGTCACAGGGCACTTCTTTGTCCGCATACAAAGAACCGTGGCTGGTTTTCCTAAGTCTAAATTCACCTTTATACAAAACCATAAAGGCGAGAAAAACAATACAATAGCTACAAGATGAATAATAATATATATTCTGAGCTCATTCAAAATATTTTTATGTATTCATTTTAGCAGCTTTTAAGGTTGTACTCATGACACCATTTTCAAAAAATGTCTTCCTCTATCCATCGATTCTACCCAGAATATGACGTAAGAAAATGTGTGTGCGTATGTATATACACTTACTCTTAACGCTGAAACTAGAGATCTAGGGTTAGTGGCTGAAATTGGACCATTAGGAAAACAGTCGTAAATTCGTAATATCTCAATTATTATGAATCGGAATTTAAAAAAGTCCGTCACGCAGGGGCTGCATAAACTAAGCAGATTTCCCTCGTGAAGTTTAGTAATAGATAAATCTACATAATGGTAACATAACACCACCGTGAATAATTACAAACGGAAATAAGAAATGTTTCATCCAATTTCAATAACCTGCCGACAGGAAGTGTTAGGTTAGAAATGTAAACGAACGGGACTGCCGTTTCACACTAGAAAGAAAAACAATCACTGAAATATATCAGAATATAACATATTAATTGCATTGAGAACTATTTACTATACCTAGTACTGTAATTAATAATGAGTCAGAATAATTGTTATCTCAATCAATCAAATTTTAGAAGCCCAAAACCTTAAGACGGGGGGGGGGGGGTCACCGGGACATATTTGCATGTATCTCGTATAATAAAGGTCTCTTGAATACAATTTTTGGTATTTAAACTTCGAATAATGTGATTTATTATGTAGCAGAGTATTGTTTATGTAACATGAGAAGAAGTGGCGGTTTTCTGGTAGCTGAAAACTGAATAATGCATATATCTAGGTTAATGTTCAAGATAGAGAATAAATATAGTATAGAAGTATATAACAATATTTATAGTAAATTTAATTTGCAATAAGATTGATTCTATACAATTTTTTCGATCCGACGTATAGTAACGGAGATATTTCTAATTTTTGAAAATCCCCCTCTCTAAACCCCCCCTCTCACTGGTCCGATTTCAGCCGTTAACGAACTTTATCTTCCTTTTTACCTAAAACGATTAAATACCGAGTTTGGTGACGATTAAAAAAAAAAATTGCGACCGCTAGAGTGTTAACAGACATATATATATATATATATATATATATATATATATATATATATATATATATATATATATATATATAATTTTGAATGGACCTCATTTTCGTCATCTCCTGGGCAGAATCGATGTACATTTGAAGAAATTTGTCAAAAATCGCGTCATGAGTACGACCTCAATAGCTGATTTTTAATGAAATCTGCTAAAATTATGAATCTTATTGAAAATGTAACTTTTTAGAAATTTTGTTCCTTTTTTTCCGCATATCGCGGTAGGCTTAGATATTTGCATTTTTTAATATGCAGTCTTCAATAAATCCTCACTCCTACTTGTATGATATTCTGTTTGAGTAATTGGGCCACTAAACATCTCATATCCAGCTGGTATTTCTATACCTGTTTGCACAGGTGACTTATAGAGGGAGAAATAGGGAATTGATGGCGAGTTAAGATCCATCACCTCGTAACTTACCAGTCCGTGGTTAATCTGCTTTTTTACACGGCCCCGAGAGAAAAAAAAAAAAATGTTTAACATGAGGCTATCTTATTTCTTGTAATAAAACCTATATGTCAAAATTGAAAAGGAACAAACCGATAATTCATGAAGAAGAAAGTGATTTCGAACAAGTATTCTATATATCAGTAGGCGGATCTATATTTTGCTTCTTGATAACGATATAACTGACATGACCCACCACTATGTGGTTTGAGACGTACACAAAGCAATAGAAGGAACTAGATAAAGACAATTCAGATATATATGAGCCAAGCAAAAGATAAGGGGAAAATATAAGATAAACCATTGATATGTGTATGGGTCATGTTTGAAGCAAGAGGCGAAGTACTTCTCCACAATAATGTTATGAAATTTTAAGATTAGAAATGTAGACGTCTTACAGCTAATAAAATGCTTAATTATAATTCTCATATATAGTCCAATCCATCTAGTGGGAGCTCAGGTTATCCATGAGAGTTAAGGCTTTCGTCTTAATGCACATGGTAAACCTAGAGTGGTGGGCTCGATGCCCATTTGAATAATAGGAATTTATTTAGTGACGAAATCATAATTAAATTTTTTACCCTTACCGTGGCTGTATAAGGGAAGTATCCTATTACTTCTCCATTAGGCGTAGTTACACGAAGTGGACTAAATAAATAACATTGCAAAATCCAATTATTGAATATTGAAATGTTTCTTTCAAATAGAGGATCTTCAAGAATGGATTTCATTCAACTGAAACTAAAATTACAGCCGAAAAGGTTTTCGTTTTATAACTAAATATTAGTATACAAAATGTATAGCTTTAAGCTGAGCTATAGTCGGCAAAATACACATTTTTTAACTAATTTAGGGGCTATAAAATGCAAATTCCAAAATTTACCCATTGGAAATTCTAAAGTTATAGTCGCTGGTGAACTACTGGAGAAGGCTACGAGGTTAAATATGGACTGAAAAGACTCCACAATTGTCCCAATTACTGCACACCAAGTCTCAGCCTTGTATTAAAAAAAATTGAGATTTTAAGAGGGATGGCACGGGAACTTGGGAAACTATATATAAGGTGTCCCAAGTTCTCGTGCCACACCCCTTAAAATCTCAATACACACACACATATATATATATATATATATATATATATATATGTGTGTGTGTGTGTGTGTGTGTGTGTGTGTGTGTGTGTGTTGTGTGTGTATTTAGATTTTTCGTCATCTCCAGGATTGGATCGATGCAGATTTGAGAAAAGTTTGCGAAAATTGCGTCATGAGTACGACCTTTAAGGGATATCTTCTAAAAATGGACAGTGGTTGAAACTTCATGTATCATCCCACCCCTAACACTCATCCCAATTTGTCAGAATTTAGACACTAGTGAACTGAAGCTTTTGTTTCTCATACATGTTTTAATGATATAATTAATTAAATATATCAGCTATTAATCTGGTAAATCATATAATATTATTTCATAATATGATGTACTATAGTCAAAATAATAAAATAAAAATTTGAAATCCAACATCGTTTAAGTGAATCAGTCCAACTTGAAAACTCGTCAAACACTAAATTAATTGTATGAGGGGATGATAATGTCAAATGGCAGCACAATCTGCATAATATATTTAGTTAGTTTAAATTAGTAGCTTAATACTAAAGTCACACGATTAAGTGTGAGGCGTACTAACATCTAAAAAGGAAAAACATACAAAAAGACTGTTGATATTCGTTTCTCATCAAAATATAAGAACAACTGCGGAATATAATTCGTTTAACAAAATTGGTTGTACAGCATTTCCGTTTCGCTGCTTATTTACACTGATTTTAACGTCTTATTTAAACCGCAACTTTTAGTGGTTCCTCCAAACATGATGATTATTTCATCTTTAACATTTATAAATAGGGAGTTAGTAACATGAAAATTCCGAATCTAAGGTTTCAACTGACAAACACACACTTATATTTCATTATTTATGAACTTTCTGGGTCATGCACCTTTTTCAAGAAATCATTTTATTTAATGCATCTTCATTTTTCAAATTTCACCAAAGCGTTTCAATCTGGTGCCCTTTCTCGAATTAAATATAAATTCTAAAAAATAATATATACCATATTTTTTGGGGCTCATGTTAGCCATGTGAGTTAAAGCGTTGACCTTAATCTCACTTGGTAAACTTAAAGTGTCGAGTTCGATTCTCGCCTTGGCAAAGGAAATTATTTAGTGACGGAATTCATTAAATAACATCCTAAGTCCCACCCTGGCTAGACAAGGGTGGTAACCTGTATATAAACCGTCCTAATTACCCTTAGTTGTAAAAAGTGGACGTTAATGAATAATAGTAATAGTATACAATATTTGAATTTGAGATCTATATACAAATACTATCTATTAAAACAATATTTTTTTTATATCACAGAAACGAAACGTATTATTAAACCTATTTAACTTGAAATCTAATCATATAATTTTATTTCTATAAAGTAATTAAGATTTTATATGAAGGCTCTGCTGGTCAGGTGTAATTTCTTTAATCTATTAATAATGTAAAATGGATGAGCATTTGAAAAAAAAAAAAAAATGTATTAAGTGCGTAATGAGTACAACTGCTACAGTTGATTTTTACTAATAGTAATCTGTTATAAATTGCATATCTGAGATTAGAGTCCCACTCGAACAGTCCTGTACAAGAGTTTTGCAATAGTCCAGAAGAGAGAACCACAAATGCCCCAAGTTATCCTCTTCCTCCAGGAATCCTGGGAATACCCACCGGTAGATCGTTAGTGCCCCCCCCCCCTCCATGCCTAACGTATGAATCGTAAAAGTCAAATTAGGGGAATTGAGGACCTAAAATTACCTCTCCAAGCGGCCTCAATGAACCATTTAAGATAATAAAAATCCCTAAGCTCTCTACCAACTTTCTCAAGTGGTACTTTTTTCTGGTTTTTGTGGGGAAAAAAAGAATTCTGGCAATATACTTGGAGCGAAGTAATCAAATTTTCGTGGACCGGATTGTTTTATGTATTAAGTAAAGTGAGAAAAACTGAACATTACGTTAATGAGTTCATAATAGATTCATCAAAGGAACCGACTACTTGCGTTGTATGCATTTACTAGTTCTTTTTCTCCTGAAAAAAAGGCACAAAAACAGGCCCATAGAAGTTATAATATAAATTCTATAGTAACAGTTATCAATATATATTTTTTAAAATTACAAATATACTAATTGTTTTGTTCACTTGACACATTTTTCTAGGGGTCTCAGCTAACGCCAGTCTCCTTTTTAGCTGATTTCCCTTAAGGGAGGGATTGAGGTTGTACTCATGACGGAATTTTTGAATTTTTTTTTCAAATGTCCATCGATCCTACCTAGTAGATGACGAAAATGAGGTCCGTTCAAAACTGTATATATATATATTTGTCTGTTACCGTTCTAGCGGTCGCAATTTTTGTTTAATCGTTACCAAACTCGATATTTAGTCGTTTTATGTAAAGAAAAAGATCAAGTTCGTTAACGGCTGAAATCGGACCAGTGGGAGGGGGGGTTTAGAGGGCAGGATTTTCGAAAATTCGAAATATCTCCGTTACTATACGTCGGATCGAAAACTTTTACAGATGCAATCTAATTGCAAATTAAATTTACTATAAATATAGTTTTTCACATTTTTTCTCTATTTTGAATATTAACTGAGATATTTGCATTTTTATTAAATCTGGGCGCCTAACGGACGAGAGTTACTTTCCCGCCAATAGCTAGTTCGGCCATTTCCTTGACTGGCTCGGCTCTCGTGAAATTTCTCTATTGTAAAACTTCACGTGGGAAATCTGCCCCTGCGTGACGGAGTTTTTAATTTATTTATTAACATCCACTTTATGATACTATGGCTAAATGGGACGGGTTATCTACATGTTACAACCCTTTTTGAGCCAGGGTGGGACTAAGGGTTTTCGTACCTAAATAAATTCCTATTTGCCCAGGCGAGAATAGAACTCGCTACTCTAGGTTTACCATATGAAATTAAAGCCAACGCTTTAACTCACATGGCCAACCCGAGCCCCTTTATACCTAATAATAATTAAATCGACAAAAA
The DNA here is from genome assembly GCA_019009955.1 of Riptortus pedestris. NCBI lineage: Eukaryota > Metazoa > Arthropoda > Insecta > Hemiptera > Alydidae > Riptortus > Riptortus pedestris. The sequence goes on along the minus strand of CM032228.1, from coordinate 79,926,886 downwards.
TGTGAAAAATAATAACAATAAAAGTGTTTTAGAAAGAAATTATTTGAACTCATTAATTAGTTGCAGTTGTATATACGTGCACCTTATGGCATTAAGTTCTATCGTAGTAGGCATTCATTATGAATGTGTATTAGAGGCAGAAAATTATGTCATTACTTAGACATATGTAATCCTATCTAGTCCATTATGTATTAGTGAGCTCATACCATTCAGGTGAGCATTTTTTTCTTCTCGAGTGTCCTCTCTAATACTTAATCCTGAAGACTACTTATAACTACTTAACTGTTGTAAGGAGAAATAATAATCTAAATGATAAGATATTCAAAACGATACTCATCTTGTTTATTGGCATTGTATCTTTGTTTTTCAACCTCTCTTTTATGGAAGGAATTAACCATTAAACCATATTTAATGTTAAGTACTGTATTTTCCTATTCGTTCTCAAACGTATTAAAAATCTCTTAATAAAAAATATGTCAAAGACCTTGAGGTAGGTTGGATAATCTGCCAAAAACTAAATAAGTATTCCACTAGTGTAAATATAATAAATCAAATGCCCCAAGGGTTTAATAAAATGAATATTGAATTTCCTCTCTATTCGGATGAATAACGCATTACATACAGTTAAAGGGAGACGATTCGTTGACTCCCAATCGTATATTTATATTAAAATTGATTTATAGACGGGGAATCAAATTTGTCATATATTTGGAGTTAAGTTTACTAAGGTATGTATATAAAAGAATATTGTGAGACTGATACGGGATTCCCAGAATACACAATAACTAGTGAAGTGTGTATTCTGTTATTTTTACCCACAAATATTGCACATTTCTCACTTCCTCAGCTTAATCACATTAGCCAATAACTTTTAAGCACGCTCTCCCAAAAAGATTTATTAGTTTAATCCTAAAAGTTATTGCAGCCGAGCTGGTCTCTGCTCGCCCTCTCAAGCCCCTCAGAAATTTTAATAATTTTTGCTAAAGCAATTACACCAGCTGAAAATTTATGAACGGAGGATCATAATTCATTCAGTATTTCCTTAATGATTAAGGCCAAATACATTTGCGTCGAGGTAGATGCTTATTATTTTTTTTTTCCATTAAGCTAAGATATATTTTACAGAAGTATATTTGTTTAACAATTTGGATTTTCCTAGGTATTTTACAACTCCTATATCTTGGTAAAATAATGTATTTAAAGAAGAAGTATAGTGGAGGGTGGGTATGATCTAATTATATTTTTTAACTTCTGTTGCTACAGGATAGCTACAATTTTAAGTTTGGCTACAAAAGGAGGAATTGTTTCTTGAGCAGAACTTACCAGGGTTACGTAAGCCATGGTCAAGATAGGAGTCGAAGATTAAAAGTTTCACACAGTACCCACTACCTGAGATAAAAGGCTTTCCAGAACCAAGACCCACTCGTTGGTAAGGAAAAAAAATTCGTCACGCAGGGGCTGCGTTAACTAAGCAGATTTCCCACGTGCGTCACGTATTTCCATTTATCGAAAACGTTAAACTTAAATGAGAACAATATTTGGTATTTGGGCTTCAAATAAAGCGCTTTATAATATAACGGCTTAATGTTAATATGACATGAGTAGGAGTGGGGGTTTACTTAAGGCCAAAAACTAAAAAAAGGTGAATAATCAACATCATACATAACAATATTTATAGAGCATTACATTTCCAATAAGACTGGATCTATATAATATTTCGATCGTCGTATAATAACGGAGAAACCAAGATTTTTCAATATTCCCCCTTTCTATACACCCAAGCCCACTGGGGTGATTTCAGCCTTTAACGAAATTGGTCTTTGGCTTTGATCTGAAACGCTTATATATCGAGTTTGATTACGATCAAATAAGAATTGCGACCGCTAGAGCGGTAATATACATTATTTTGAACAGACCTCATTTTCTTCAGCTCCTAGGTAGGATCGATGGGCATTTGAGGAAATGTTTCATGAGGAAAATTGCGTCACGACCTCGATAGGTGATTTCCCTTAAGGGGAACACATAGTTTACAGTTGAGAGAAACACATTTAGGTGATTAGTTCTCGAATAAGGTGTGCGATTTGTAATAATTTGGCAAAAAATGACGATCCATAATTGCCCTAAAAGGTCGCTTGTAAACATAAGATCCCTTGTAGGACATAAAGGGTCGAGGAAAGTCGATCTAAGTATGGTAAGCTCTTCGTCAAACGGACACACACACACACACATATATATATATATATTTATATATGTTGATTCTTCTTGTAAAAACCAATTGTAGCAATTGTACTCTGTACTGGCTTTATACATTTTTTTTTTCAAATGTCCATTGATTTTACATTAATAGATTTTAAAAAAATGTCGTATTAATTTGAGACATTATATATAAAACTTACTTACTTTATAGAAATAAAATTGTGTTACTAGATTTCAAGTAAGATAGGGTTAGTAATATGTTTCGTTTCTGTAATATAAAAGAAATAATTGTTTTTATTTATGTATTTATATATAGATCCCAAATTCATTTATTATATATATTATCGATCTAACGTAAGTATAGTAAGCTCTTCGTCAGACGGGTTTATTCACCAGCATTCCAAGACACTACTTTTGAGTGTGTGGGTGCGTTTGTGCATGTGTTGTAATGAACAACATATACCAAATTTAAAACTTTACAACTCTGTCCTTTTCAGTCAAATATAAATTGTTAATTTTTTGGCCAAATAAAAAATACGATCAATTAACAGAAAAATTCAGAAAAACGGCTAAGACAATAGCTAGAGGGTTAGTGTATTTCACTAATACAAGAGTGACAGGCGTCAGAGAATAAGCTACAGCAAGCGTTTTTAGATCATAGTGGATAAGCAGGAATAAAAATGACCATCCTAATGCCCAAATGTTTCACAATGGTTCTAATTCGGATTCAACCCTGACATTTTCAAAGCGTCTCTGTTTATTAGCTAATTTCACTTTGGGGAAATCAAGATATTGTTTTTAAAATCTATCCGTTCTTATACGTCGGATCTAAAACTGGTATAAAGTCAATCTTATTGCAAATTTAATGTTCTTATAAATGTTATTATTTACATGTTTTCTCCATTTTCAATATTAACCGATATATTCCATATTTTAGTTTTCGGCCATCAGTAAACCCCCACTCCGTCTTATGACATATTAACAATAAGCTGTTAAATCATGGATCACTTCATTCTAAGGTTAAATACCAGAACGTTAATAATGGACATATACCTACTTAAATATCGTTCACTTTCCCTTAAATATCGTTTTCATTGAACTATTATCTTCTGAGGCAAATCACGCGAGCACGTCATCAATTAAGATTTTACCTTCTTGTCTCGAAAATGTTAATTTGAACCATGCTTGATATTTAACGATTATTTTAGCGTATTTCCCTTAAGGGAAATCAGCTATTGAGGTCGTACTCATGATGCGATTTTCGAAACATTTCTTCAAATGTCCATCGATCCTACCCAGGAGATGACGAAAATGAGGTCCGTTCAAAATTATATATATATATATATATATATATATATATATATATATATATATATATATTTGTCTGTTAACACTCTAGCGGTCGCAATTTTTGTTCAATCGTCACCAAACTCGGTATTTAATCGTTTTATGTAAAAAGGAAGATCGAGTTAGTTAACGGCTGAAATCGGACCAGTGGGAGGGGGGGGGGTTTAGAGGGGATGATTTTCAAAAATTAGAAATATCTCCGTTACTATACGTCGGATCGAAAAAATTGTATAGAATCATTCTTATTGCAAATTAAATTTACTTTAAATATTGTTATATACATTTATACTCTATCTTGAATATTAACCGAGATATTTGCATTTTTCAGTTTTCAGCCATCAGCAAACCGCCACTTCTACTCATGTTACATAAACAATACTCTGCTACATCATAAATCACATTATTCGAAGTTTAAATACCAAGAATTGTATTCAAGAGACCTTTATTATACGAGATACATGCAAATATGTCCCGGTGACCTCCCCCCCCGTCTTAAGGTTTTGGACTACTAAAATTTGATTGATTGAGATAACAATTATTCTGACTCATTATTAATTACAGTCCTAGGTATAGTAAATAGTTCTCAATAAAATTAATATGTTATATTCTGATATATTTCAGTAATTGTTTTTCTTTCCGGTGTGAAGTGGCAGACCTGTTTGTTTACATTTCTAACCTAACACTTCCTGTCGGCAGGTTATTGAAATTAGATGAAACATTTCTTATTTCCGTTAGTATTTATTCACGGTGCTGTTGTGTTACCAGTATGAAGATTTATCTATTACTAAACTTCACGAGGGAAATCTGCTTAGTTTACGCAGCCCCTGCGAGCCGGCCTTTCTATTGTTATTAACAAAAGATCATATTTGTTATTGGCTGAAATCGGACCTCAAATAACAGTGGTCTAGGAGGGAGGGGGCGGAATTAGAAAATATTTAATATATCTCCGTTATTTTGAGCCGGATCATAAAATTATATAGAACCAATTTTTTAAACATTTGATTTTCTACAGTTCTTATTCCATGCATTTTTTGGGAACTCAAGTATGAAGCGAGTTATTCGTATTTTCTTGTTTTCTCTGCCTCCAGTAACCCCCCCCCCTTGAAACATCGGTTTCAATAGATCATAAGTGTGTTATAATAGCACTTGGGAAATTTATGCAACTCCTACGTGACGGACTTTTTTACACTCCGCTTGGTTTGTTATCCGTAAAGCTGAATCCATGACTTACAACGTATCACAATGTCTATCTTAATCCCTTTTAATTCTTTCTAGTATTGTAATTTCTCGCCCCTGTCGCGAAATGTGATTATATTAATAATAATAATGAAGTTCTCATTGTTCTTTTTTGAGTAATGTTAGTCATACTAGGCATTGGTCTTAATACGCTTGATAAGCCTTGGTTCCTTTGGTGAGCAGTAGTAATTTATTTAGCGATGGACTCAATAATTAAAATCTTTAGACCTACTCTGGTTAGAAAAGGGTACTAACCTGCATATAAATAGTCCCTATCATTAGCATAAAGTAACCGATAATAGATAATATTCTTTCATTGACATAAATCTTTTTTTCTTTCCTTGAAAATTCAGATTTGTGATCTACGTAGTTCCACTTTAATGAAATTAGGGTTATTAGAAGTGCTTTATTAGGATCGAGAGCCGCCCTGTTAGTCACAAAATTGCAGTTTTTTTTTTTTATAAAAGAAAAACAAATTGAAAAAACGCTTGACTCCAAGGGATTTTCTTATAAATAAATCAAACCAATTAGCGTTGGAATAAAACCTACAAAATGTTCTTCCCAGTCAAAAGAGTATACAGTCTGAAGCGGTAGCTTGGCCCTGTATAAATGATAAAGTAAAAGAAAAGTTAGACGAACTAAAATATAGATTCAATCGAGTTTCCACTCTTGAATACGCCTTTAATAAAAAAATAAAGGAAACTTCAACAAAAGAATTTTCCCACATTAATCTGAAGTACAACAAAGGTTCCAGTGCCCTCTTGGAGAAAAGAATCTAAAACGAACGGAGAAAACGAAACTAAAATAATCACTACTCTCAGTTCTTCTTAAATCCCTCAAAAAGTTTTATGGACTAATGCGATTACACTTGCTTTTAAATAAGTTTTGTCAACTAGATCTGACTTATTACTTATTGATATTGCTCATTAAAAATTTAATCATTGGACCTATTTAGCTACAAATATTGCTCAAAATTTAAGAAAAAAATCATTCAAAAATATTAACTTTCTGAAGACATTAAACATTCATTCATAAAAGTAAATTGGACTAAATAATGTGTATAATGATCACACTTAAAAACTTCGTAATAAATATATATTGGTACGAAAATTAATTACGATAATTCCTTATTCCCAAACCACGTCTTGGTCTGTTCATATGGGCGTACTCGAACTTTCAATCTTAATAAAATTTTACGTAATACGTTAAACAAGTCATTATTATTAGATATGTAAGTAAGTTTATTTTGATACAAAACGTGTTACCCATCATTGACGGATTGAAAAAGTTTGATTAGAAAAAATCATCCTCTCATTTTCATCAACAACAAAAATGATCTGTAATATGTCAATTGTATATAGATAATTCATTATCGTTCTTGGGGTCACATAAATCTATTTTCCCTTCAAAATAAATGAACTGTATCATATTAGCCCGGAAAGAATTTTTTTTCTCAAGCATTTTATTATAACACTAAAGAAGTATGTAAGAGGTGTTGCCCGAATTAGGAAGTAATTAGAAACCTAGTTACCTGTCGGTTGGAATAAAAATGTTCTAATTAAGGCTAGCAGATTAACGTTAACGTAGATATTAACGAGTGCTTTGACGTCGAAGTAAACTCCCAATCCAGGGGGCGTTAGTAATGTATAACTCATATTAACAATTCTCATTCCCTTAATACATAAACAAACAATTTCCCAATTCTATCAAAACATTTTTATGAAACACGAATAAATCCTAGCATCCCGAAAGAGGGAGTCGAAATTTCTAAATTCAGAACTGTAAATAACGATTTAGGACCAAAATTGTTATTCCAAACATAATTCATTTTTAACTTTTTTTCACTAAAATCATTACTTACGAAGTTATTATCAAAAAGTCCGTCACGCAGGGGCTGCGTAAACTAAGCAGATTTCCTACGTGAAGTTTTACAGTAGAGAAATCTGCCCAATAACAACTGTAGTAGTAAGGGATTTCTAAACCTATTCACGAGGGACGAACAGTTACAGAAACGGCCGCCAGAGCACTCGGCCGAAGGTCCCGAACGTAGCCGACTCCTGCCGACCACACACTGAATACAAATGCAAATATCTCGGTTAATATTCAAGATAGAGAATAAATGTATAAAACAATATTTATAGTAAATTTAATTTGCAATAAGATTGATTTTATACAATTTTTCGATCCGACGCATAATAACGGAAATATTTTGAATTTTCAAAAATCCCCCCTCTAAACCCCCCCTCCCACTGGTCCGATTCCGAGTTCGGTAACAAACAAAAAATTGCGACCGCTAGAGCGTTAACATACAAATATATATATATATATATATATATATATATATATATATATATTGTCATACCTATCGGTGGAGACCGATGGCATCATCTTCAAGCCTGTCAATAGTTGTACTGAGTTTCAACTCAGTGCAACTATTGACAGGCTTGAAGATAATACCATCGCATCGAAAGCGCTTGCCAGCGGTACTCAACCATCAGCCAGTGACGACGGTCTCCACCGAGAGGTATGACAATAGTATCATTTATATTGGCGGTTCTAACCCTTTATTTGAATTAATAGATATATATATATATATATATATATATATATATATTTCCCTTATGGGAAATCTGCTAAAAAGAGAAATAGGAACTCAGGTTAGCCTTGTGAGTTAAAGCGTTGGCTTTAATCTCACATGGTAAACCTAGAGTGGCGAGTTCGATTCCCGCCTGGGCAAAAAGGAATTTATTTAGAGACGACCTCATTAAATAAAATCATTAGTCCCACCCTGGCTAGATAACCCGTCCCAATTAGCCATATTAGCAAAAAGTGGACATTAATAAATGACTATCAAAAAGAGAAATATAAAAAAGTCCGTCACGCAGGGGCTGCGTAAACTAAGCAGATTTCCTATGTGATGTTTAGCAATAGAGAAATCTGCATACTGGTAACAGAACACCACCATAAGTAAATCCAAACGGTAATGAGAAATCTTTCAGTAAATTTTAATAAACTCCCAACAGAAACGTCTACTGAATTGTAAGAATAAATTATATTTTAAAAACAAAAACTTTAGTAGTCCAACCACAAAAGAGGGGGGGGGCGGATGAACAGAACGTATTTGCATAAATCTCACGATTTCAGCCATTAACGAACTTAACCTGCCTTTTTACATAAAACGGTTAAATATCGAGTTTCGTAATGATCAAACAAAAATTGCGACCGCTAGAGCGTTAACAGACAAATATATATATATATAAATCTCTCTCTCTATATATATATATATATATATATATATATATATATATATAATTTTGAACGGACCTCATTTTCGTCATCTCCTGGGTAGGATCGATGGACATTTGAAGAAATTTTTCGAAACTCGCGTCATGAGTATGACCTCAATAGCTGATTTCCCTTAAGGGAAATCTGCTAAAATGAGATTTCACGTTGCTATAACCCCCTCCCTCTTTTTTGAAAATTTGGTTTCTCATGTAGCTTATGTTTTACTTTGAGACAATTGACTCACAAATATAAAAGTCCAAAGAAATCTTCTTTGCCGTTTTTCAATGAATGAGTAACGGGGCTAAAGCCAGGCAGACAAGATTTTCTTTTTTGAAGCCATCGTTCTTCTGTAGATAACCCACCCCTAAATGGACGTTAATAAATAACATTTTTATTAAATGCTAATTTTATAGGATTTAACTCAGTGGAATTTGAATAGAGCCTTGAACCATTGAAGTGAAGTGTTACTTTCTCATACTAACTCTCAAGTTAGATATCTAAAAGGACTAAAAAATAAAGAATAGTCTAACCCAGCTTCCCAATTTTTACGGATAGGAGATCACACCGTACCCCTAATACATTCGGCTGCTCTCTGGCTCATAGCATCGATGCAGTATCCCTCCTGGATATTGAGGTTTGAACATTCTCAGGTAAACCCCAAAAGCGTATGCAGTACATACTATGAACCATGACGAACCAGAAGGTAAACTCAAAAGTGGATCTACTCCAATAAAATCAAAGTTTTTCTTCCTGCCACCTGCCAGGCTCAGGAATGGCTTCATCTTCCTCACATGGTTCACATGCAACAATAACATCAACCAGTCACGAATTGATCAAGTAAATTATCAGCGTTTACCACTGAGCCTCTTGTTCAAGTTCCCGAAGCCAGTTCATCCCGTCAAAATTCCTATGGTCCTCTCCTACTAGTTTCAGAATATTGTTCGTGGCTTAGTACAAGTCCATTGTCTCTTCCGCTAGTATCAGCTTCCATTTTTGTTAATCATTTATAAGTATCAATCACCTTATCGTCATTTGATGGTGCAACATCTGAGAATTCTGAACAAAATGTTTTAACAAGGAGACGAAGAGCGGAATAAATAGACAGAATCGACTGATTTCGATGACAAACATAATATAACCTAATACAATTAAATTAATACAATAAATTGACTAGCCTCCGATAGTTTAACTGGTTATACTTTAGCGCGAATCGGAATAAGTAATACTTACATATTCCAATGCATGCCTCTGGAACGTTGTTAATTAGTATTATTGGGAAGAAGCCGGTAAAATAAATTATTTAAACTTCTCAGTTTGAATTTTTGATTTTACATTTTGAGCTTGAGTCAGATTATTAACAATACTTATACTTACAAAACTCCAAAGATAATTTATGTACAGGGAGATAGAAGCGACTGAAACTTTCCTATCCGTGGGCATCAGTTGGGCTTTAATTATTGAGAGTTATTGATGTCATTTCCAATTATAGTTTTAGAGAGGAATTTTTCCTACGGTATTTGAAAAAGTTTCCTGTAGACCACGTCGTTCAATCTCTTGATCACCTTGTAAGGTCCCTCCCAGTGCGTCTGCAATTTTGCCCATAGTCCTTTCTTGCGTTGTGGGTTAAATAATAGAACCATTTGTCCTTCTGTGAATCCCTCCGTATTTGCTGGTCGATCATACACGGCATTCATCTGTTTACTAGCCATTTTAATGCGGTCCAATATTTCATGACGGGTCGACCTTCCATTGTCCTCCTTAGCCAGAATAGTGTCACCCTTCTGCGCCGTCGACCTGGCTCCTCCTGAGCTAACACGGCTAAGTCGTACATCAATTACGCACTCCTATTCCTCGGCTTTTGTACAATCCTTGTTCTCCACGTTGCATGGCCGCCTTGAGAGGGCTAGAGCGTCGTCGTGTTTTCTCCCTTTCCTATGGACAATAAAACAGGCTTCTGCTCGAGGTGACAATTTCTGGCGTCCGTCGGTACCTAGCTCCCTGGTGGTCTTGCTCTCATGTCCGACATCCAAAGGTATTTCTGTGTTTCGCCAGATCATAATTTGCTTACCCATTTGAAGGTCAATACCGTGGGCTATCTTGAAGTCTACACCGATGATCACTTCATCCATTATGTCAGCAACAACAAAGACATGTTCAGTGCTGATGTTGGCGATAGTCACTCTCATCTTGGCTCTTCCGTAGACTGTGGCTGAATCCCCTGTAGCAGTTCGCAGTCGTACGTTCTCCAACGGTTCCACTGCCCCTTTTACCAAATCGGGCTGAATGATGGAGTGTGTCGCTCCTGTGTCCATGGTGAGGACCTGCTTCCTCCCGTTGATGAGCCCACGAGCAGTAAGGTTGCTGTTCTTCTGCCGTATAATGGAAATGGAGATGGTGGAGCCATCGGTTTTAGGAGCTAGTTCTTGCCCCTCAGTGCAACCTCGTTCTAGTTTTGCATAGGCTCTTGAGATTTCGACGTCAGTCGCCCGTTTGTTGTTTCTCCATGGAGAAATAGATCACGACCTTTTCCTTGGTGCTTAACAATTACGCTGAAAGTGGCCAACCTCACCGCAGTTGAAGCATTTGGCGCGCGATCTATTCATTTGCTCCTCCAGTACTTGCTTGACTGCGTCTTCTACGTCACTCCTTGAGATTTGGACGTTACTCGCCCGATGGTGGTTCCACCATGGTGTAAAAGATCTCAATGCTTTCTTTGGTGCTTTACAGTTGTGCTGAAAATGGCCGACCATACCGCAGTTGAAGCATTCGGCGCGTGATCTATTCCTTTGCTCCTCTAGTACCCGCTTGACCACTGCTTCTATGTCACTCCATTCATCGCCGCCACTTCGTGTTTCAGCAACAAGACGTCGCACATTGTAGAATTCCGGCTTTGAAATGACCTTAGCAGTCTCCTGGGTCAGCGCATAAGAGACAGTTTCAGCAAAGGATGATTTTTGCATAGCATACACCGCAAATTTAACATCTGAGTCTCGCATACCATTAACAAATGCTTCAATTTTGAACTGATCCAAGAACGGATGATTCTCACCTGGGTAAGTCAGCTGCACCAGACGTTCGATTTCAATAGCAAAATCTTGTAGCGTCTCATTCGGTTTTTGCACTCTGCCCCGTAATTCCATCCTGTACAGTTCTCGTTTATGTTCACCACCGAACTTGCGTTGTAATGCCACCATAATGTCCTTATAATTATTCCTGCAAGTGGCCGGTAAACTCTCCAGGTTTTCTGCAGCGGTTCCCTTCAGTGCCAAAATCAATTCTACCGCTTTCTCTTCATTATTCCATCCGTTCCTACTGGCCACCGTCTCAAATTGGAATTTAAAAACATTAAATGATACACTACCATCAAAAGTTGGGGTTTTTATCTTGCAGGTATGTTCTGAAATGTGTCATACTGGGCCCTCTCGAACTTGTAGATTATCCATTTGGAATTGTAGCTCACGTATTTCATCGTCCATCTTTCTTCCTAGGTCCTCCTCAACCTTCTTCTGTGCCGCAGAAATGCCGCAGAGTTTTACATCAGACTCGCTGACTCTTTGCTCTATGGCTTCCACTCGTTTGCCCAACACTTCTGATATTTCGTAGAGTTTATGGTTTGTAGTTCTAGAAGCTTCCTGAAATTTTTCTTCTAGCCTCTCGCAATTAGCTTTAAAAGCTTCTCGAACTTTTTCTTCTAGCCTCTCACAATTAGCTCTAGAAGCTTCTCGAACTTTTTCTTCTAGCCTTTCACAATTCGCTCTAGAAGCTTCTAAGAGTTTCTGGTTATTATCTGTTATTTTTTCCATCATGGCGGCCAAAATTGAATTTAAATCTAAATTGCTGCTTGACATAGGATACTTACAGCAATGTCTACTTTATCGTCAAACTCGTGTGTACTTACATCGATTCCTCGTCTTTGGAATTCATCAATCAACCGCCTTTGTAGTTCAGTCTTGTTTCCTGTTGTTGTCTGGTCCAATTTAGCCAGCTCCTTCTTCAGATGTTCCACTTTAAATTCTTCAAACTTCATTTTTGTTGATTTTAATTTTGCAATCCCACTTCTGACACCAGTTGTTACGTTTTATTACAAAACCAGTAATAAACGTTGTTAATAAGAGTTCTTTTGGATTGCAAAATTAAACACACACAAGTTTCACAGTTTTTATCACTGCACAATTTATTTAACAATGCACAATACACTCGGTTAATTATTCTTAATTACTACTCACAGTATGCACTGATAGCGTCACTATTCTTCAGATTACACAGTCCAATGATTCACGCACGATCACTGAATTTCACAAAAGTCCGTCACGCAGGGGCTGCGTAAACTAAGCAGATTTCCCCTGTGAAGTTTTACAATAGAGAAATCTGCATACTGGTAACACAATACCACCGTGATTAGAAATAGAGAAATCTTTCAGTTAATTAAAATAAATACCCAACTGAAACGGCTTCTGAATTGTAAGAATAATTTATATTTTAATAACTCAAATTTCAGTAGTCCAAGAACTAAAGAAGGGGGGGTGGCGGATGAACAAAACGTATTTGCATAAATCTCACAAAGTAAGGAAGGTAAGGTAAGGTTAAAAACGCCAGGTTAGAAAAAGCTCCGCCTGAGCCGAGAAATGACGAAGATGGCCGACATAGTCCGAACTATACCCCACCACAGACTTCATAAAAATGCAAATATCTCGGTTAATATTAAAGATAGAGAATAAATGTATATAACAATATTTATAGTAAATTTAATTTGCAATAAGATTGATTCTATACAATTTTTCGATCCGATGCATAATAACGGAGATATTTTGAATTTTCGAAAATCCCCCCCTCTAAACCCCCCCCTCCCTCTGGTCCGATTTCAGCCATTAACGAACTTGATCTGTCTTTTTACATAAAACGGTTAAATATCGAGTTTCGTAACGATAAAACAAAAATTGCGACCGCTAGAGCGTTAACAGACAAATATATATATATATATATATATATATATATATATATATATATATATATATATAGATATATATATATAGATATATATATATATATAGATATATATATATATATATATAATTTTGAACGGACCTCATTTTCGTCATCTCCTGGGTAGGATCGATGGACATTAGAAGAAAATTTTCGAAAATCGCGTCATGAGTACGACCTCAATAGCTGATTTCCCTTAAGGGAAATCTGCTAAAAAGACGGCAATGCACTGTCTTAAGCACGGCACTATAATGTTACTTACAGAGTCACGGCACAACACTGTTCTTCTTATAAGAACACTTTACCGCATTGCACTAAGTCGCACTGGAGCACTGAACGCACTGTGATGTGATCATCAAGACAGCTGAGAAAAGCTGACTGTAGGCTGAGACTATTCCAGGAAGGACTGGAATTCACTAGTACGGGCGCGGCCAATTAGCGGCACCCTTTGATCTCCTCACACTCCCTAAACACGTGAACATCTCTGTCCAATTCTTTCAAGTATTTAATTTTCGCAACTATATACTTATCTTTTAACGGTCTAGAAGTCGCAATTTTTGTTTGATCGTTACCAAACTCGATATTGAAATGTTGTATGCAAAAAGACAGATCAAGTTCGTTAATGGCTGAAATCGCACCACTGGGGGGGGAGTTACAGGGGGGGGATTTTCAAAAATTCGAAATATCTCCGTTACCATAAGTCGGACCAAAACATTGTATAGAATCAATCTTATTGCAAATTACATTTACTATAAATATTGTTCTACACATTTATTCTCTATCTTGAATATTAACTGAGATATTTGCATTTTTATTAATTGTAACGGACGAAATGAGATCGGCTAACTTCGGGCCTAGTCGTGAGTTTCCGTCAAAAGCTAGTTCGGCCGTTTCCGCAACTGTTCGAATCTAGTGAAATTTCTCAATTGCAAAACTTCACTTGGGAAATCTGCTTAGTTTACGCAGCCCCACGCGTGACGGACTTTTAATCATATTATTATGATGTAATAAATAGGTCGTTTAGATTACCAGACTTTCTCCAGAGGATTTGTCAAGGGGGTTCACATCTAATAAAAACCGAACCTCATAATAATTCTATATCTGTATCACTACACAATTGATGGAAATGGGTTCCAGTCCACATAAGAGGAGGAGGAGATGAGAAGGAGATAAGAGTGGACAGTGGCTGATTCGGTGAGGGATTAGACTGAATGAGCTGAGCAGGCCCCTGTCACACCCTTCTCTCCCTCCGTATTACAGCAGGGATTTAAACTTTATCCTCTTCTTACAGAAAGCTTTGTTCTTTTTACCTTAGCCTTCTTTCTTTCTACTAACTCTCCCCGGTCAATAGGAGTGGGGGGACCCTGTATAGTTAAGCATTTTCTTATTACCTTCCTCTTCTTCTTTTTCAAAGGGCCTAATAGATTTTATTATTAGAAGAAATATTTCGGATGAATGAACATTTTTACGATGTTTTAAGCCAGTCCTTGAGATTGGCATAGAAGGTAATACAATAATTAAATAAAGATGTACCTAACTCTTTATTGTTTTCTTATTTATTCAAGGACAAAATTATTTCAAGAGGTAACACTATTTCTTGGTCAGATAACTGATACAAATAATCCATTTTAACTAGTTCAAATTTCGTATTGAAGTTTAAAGGATACTGTGTAAATCAAAAAATCAAACAAGCCGTTCCCCATGTATTCGCTACTATGTATTTTACTAAACTCAAAATCTAAGGAACTTAATTTTAGTATATCCTTTACTACCCTGCGCATAATGTTCTAAATAATGTAAAATAAGTGTTTCTCTTAAATTCTAGTGAGCGACTTTTTGTAAATGTTTAGTCCTTAATATTTTCCTGTATATTAAATTATTCCTAATTCTTATGAATGATAAATGAAAAAAAATGTGTAACTACATTTATTATTCTAAAGTCTGTGCATTTCTTCATTAATTGAGGAAAAAAGATTCCTAAACAAATAAATCCTGTAAAATTCACCTCTTTGTATTGTTCCAAAATCATAAAAACGGAATTTTAATCTTGTGTTCAACTTAGACAAGAGAACATCCCATACTTATATCTCTCCATTTTTTTAGAACGGGTGAGTTAACCCTGAAAATTCTTGCCGTAATGAGACATTACTTAAAAAAAAATGCAGGTGTGCAGTGGGTAGACGAAACATGCAATGTCTAGCAGCAGGACTTGGCTTTAAAAATTCAACGAAGGAATTCGGTCTTATATATAAGATATCGCCGTAGACATCCTATGTTTACAAACACTGGGGGACTGTGGAGGCAAAGATCCATGAACAGCAAGGATTTCTGTGGCACTTGCTCGACATAGGTCACAGCTTCAGTAGCAGCAGAAGGGTACCACGCCATTTGATTGTGTTAAGCAGGCAACACGAAGGGTTTAATTTGCAAAGGATTTCTCAGACATTCGCTTTATTAGACAAGTGAATGAGTCAAAAAATAAGTATATTTCCAAAAACCTTAATAACCAAAGGCATTGGCTTAAACCGGGAGAACCAGCTATAACAGAGCGAATGAAACAATTTATGATCATTATATGGTGGATTCCAGAGTATAATCCACTTTGATTTAGTCACTAAAGGTCAAGCAATTAGCACACGCAGCTCTGAACCAACTATTGAATAGGACCACCTATATTGATATTGCAATAAGACAAGTCAACACCCCTCATGTTTAAGATCATCACACCAATAATCAAACAGCTGGAATTAAATCTTCTTTCTTATCCACTATAGCCCAGATGGAGTCAGGATTTGGTCCATGGTAAGTGTTTAAAGAAGTGAAAAATAGGCGTAGAGGGTTTCTTTTCCATCGAAAACAAGATACATTTCATAGGAATGACGTTGAGCATTCAAGGATGGCTTCAAGTTATTACAAATAATTGTCTACAATTTGAAGAATAGGGGTATTTTATGAAACACTAAGTCAAAACGAAATTTAAGTCGGCCTGGTATTTATTGAATAATTATAATGGTAGTAAGTTACGACACTTCCCTTTAAATGAGTAGGACTTTTTGCATTCCACATTTTATTTTCACTTGCCTCTGTTCACAAGATTGCAAAATCTGGTTTAGTTTATGGATAAGAAACGCTGAAATAAGCAAAACCCCATAGAGCCATAGTATAGCATAATATCATTTACAATTTCTCAAAATGAAAGAGTAAGTTTTCTCTATTGTAGTGAAAAAAGTTAAATGTTCCGAGATGGGTTTATAGTATTACATTTAGCCACTTTACATGTTTCAGGTTCATTCATGTCTGAGAAGTTGGTAAAATCGTGCCATAGTATTGATAAAACTCCTGCTGTTTTTTCCCGCGCAAATTGTTCCCCTCTTCTACCTGACTTGAATTGGCGGGAATATTGTTCACGTGATCAAACTGTACAAGCAGCTGTGTTTTTATTTTAACTCCGGATTAGACCTTTACTCCCTGTGACCTAGAAGTGTTACATAATTTCTTTGAATTTGTGACAATAAAATTACTGCGATGTGGATATGTGTTAGTTTCCACTTGGGCCTTCACCTTTACTGCTTACAAGCAAAGATTATTCTCTAAGCAACCAAACTACAAATCATCAACTACTGCCTACTGTACTTCTGCAATGCAAAGTTAGGCAGGTTAGGGCATTCAAATATTTTTACTCTCCATTCATATTCAATAACGAGATATATATTTTGAGGTTACAAATAATAATTTACTGTACATTTTGTAATGTGGAATAAAAATAACGGTGAAGTTTTCCGTTATTATTATTTTATACTTCACTAGCTATCCGGCGTTCACCCGTTGTTCCGTGTATAAATTTATACAAAAAATAATACCACATCATATTTTGTCCATATGTTACTGATGTCCTGCAAGATATACAGAAACACTTCAGCCACTTACTTGTTATATTTGCGAGGTACGTTATCTAGCTATATGCGTGAACGGAATGACTATCGGACGAAGTTTGACGAACCCTTGCTGTCATCAAAATAATACTATTGCATCAAATTAGCTTTAATAGATAAAAAGGATAAAAATTAATTTTGTTTCATTACCTGGGAAGTATGGTGTGGCGACTATAAGGTGGAAGTAATAAGCTGGCTGTGTCAGTCTTCATAGGCAGGATGAAAAAAAAAAAAAAATAGTTCCCGTCAAAATAAAAAGTTTAAATATAAAACAAGTTCTAAATAATGCCATGGTTTTCATCAAATATGGAAAAGTTTCTCATCATATATGGAGAAGTCCAATCCTTCTGTTCTACGTGTATGGATGGTAATTGGATATCAAGGAATTTATCTTTACAATAGCTGGTACCCGTTTTTTACCGCTTACGCGCCATGAAATATCATTAAATTAAACAGAAAATAATTTGTCATTTTTATATTGGGCCTTTATTAAAGGAAAATTGGTTTAATGTCATTAAAGTATTACAACCTCATTCTTAGTAAATCCATCAAGAACACTTACCGAACACTACATTGAGAAACTTATTGCTTAACTCAGCACCTGCTGGGTTATTTATTTTTGATATTGGTTGGATTAGCTTCTTTTGAAATTTAAATAAGAGATAATGCTTGAGAGTAAATCATTTTGATAAATGAAAATTGTTTTTTTTTTTTTAATTCACCATGTTAAATATTTATAAATTCGTTATCGTCTTGTAATATTTAGAATACTCATTAGTTTGAGCCATAATTTGGTAACCTGGAACGTAAAACGTTTCGAGTATGGATGTAAGTTACTACTTTATTTATCCGTTATAGTCACTAGAATTTATAATTGCATGTTGATATAGTCCTGTTTATCATCTGCAAACAAAATTGCACTATACGATTTCTTACTAAATATATAATCCTTGTACTTATTTAGACTTTCATAATTTTGTTGTTAGCCATTTTTAATTGAAAATAAGTGCGATTTTTTTCGGTTGGCATATACACCAGTAGCTTGGGAATTCATATAACATATTTTGAAGTTACTACAAACATGATTCTTTTAGAAAAATTGGTTAACTTTTAGTTAGCCAGTTTTGTTATTATTATCTCAAAAATAAAAGGTTCATTGTTAACACAGTAACTGTTTAATAGGTCTTAAAGGGGTTCACTCATAAGGCAATGAGCATTATTATTTTAAATGAAATATTTTGAGTAACTCATTTTTTTGGAAGAACTCACAAAAATAGAAGTAGCTGGAACTTTTATATTCTATACAGTCTCCTGACTTAGTACTTCCGAGTTAAGGGAATCTCTGTTCCAAAAAATTCAAATAGCCATCGCCCGTTGTATTTCCAGCTAAGGGTTACATTCGCAGTAGATACGTTACAGGAAAGGGGCTTGTTGATGAATGATTTAATTATCGGAGTATAATAGGATCAAAGGGATTGATAAGGACCTTTGTGTTTGCGCCCACAATCAGACATCAAGGAATATGATAGTGTACTAATAGGTAAAGTAGGCTTTTCAAGGAAATAGCTCATTAGCAATTGTTGCTCACTTCAAGTTTGTGCAATTGGAGATTGTGAATGTCATTTCCAAAGAAGATAACTCTGGCTTTTTTTGAAAGCTTCTATCCGAGCGTATAAAGTTTTTCATAGAATAAACGATGTCTTTTCCTCCAATACTCGATTGGGATATAACAAATCTCGCACCAGGTGCTGGATCAAAAGTCAAATGTATACAAGACCTTCCTGTTCCTAATTTTACTGGTATTCCGTATTTCTTCTGTAAATGATTTGCTATTATTTGTTCGAAAGATTGTTTTGTGAGAAAGGCCATTGGATATAGGTTGTCATTGAAGGATAATAGAAAGAAATGACAAAACTTCTTCAAAAATATTTATTTAAATAGTTGACTTCTGTGATCATCATTCCTCAGGTATCTACATCCACAGGACAGAAGATATAGCATCACTTAATTGTTCTTCTTATTAAAACTGTATCATTGGAGATAAGAATGATATGACGCTCACATAAAAACGTTTATCTTCTTTTCATGGGCCTAGTTAATTTGAGTATCAGTCTCTTGGAACAATGAAGACTGTAGGATTAGCTTTTTTTTTTCATTCTGAATGCAACCTAGTGTAGCCTGGTAAAAGAAGTGTTTCTTCAATCAAACAGATAGAAGGTTTCATTAGAATTAGACAACTGAACATTATTGCAATATACATATTTCGATTTTGGCTACTGCATGAATTAGAGTATTTTGTGATATGCGATACACTGTTGAGCAACATCATGATTTTTCAAATAGGAAATTACCTCACCAGGCCAATGACCTCCATTAGCATCATTCCAAATGAAAATGCGTATAGTCAACATATAAGGCTCTACGTAGTCTGATGCAAACATAAGACTCTGATGAATACCTTTGGGGAACTCAGCTACAGAGGTTATACTCATGACGTGATTTTCGAAAAATTTCTTCAAATGCCCGTCGATCTTACTTAAGAGATGAAAATAGGTCCGTTCAAAACTACAAATGTGTGTCATTTAACACTTTTATCGGAATTTTTGTTTTATCCAAGCCTAACTCGGTACTTAACGTTTTATGTAAGACTAAAAATCAAGTTCGTTAACAACTGAAATCAGACCAGAGGGAAGGCTACCAACTACAATTTTACCTACAGATCTAACACAGAAATTTATGATTCTAACAATAGCAGGTTTCCTCCGCAAAAAAACAAAAAAAAAAAAATTAACATTAATAACTAAATTTAGTTAAATCTATGGAATGCCCATTCAATTTTCTATTATTTTTTTAACATCAGAAACTTTAATATAAATCTAATATCTACTATCGTTAAATGCCATGTAATTGTGTCTTTGTTCATGCTATAAATAGCTCCTTTCTGAATTGAGGATATAATCTGGTCTATGCTCGCTGTTGTAATAGAGTGGAACATGGATGGATCTATTGATGAGGTTGGAGGACATGGTCGCTGGCCTTTGATCTCCATTATGCAACGATAAACAATTCATTTGCCATAACCTCAGTCTTGGCATTAGGATCACAGTCTGCCGCACAATACACCATAACTCTGGCTGAGCACACTCAATAGCCTCTTTCCGCATGGCTGTACTTGTTCAGTAATTAAAGATAAAACTTCCTTTGCCGCTAAAAGTATTTAATAAATAACTTTTAAATAAAAACAGAAGCAAAAACCTCATTGTCCTATATGCAGCCAATGAAGGAACACTATCAACTGGCCAAGAGGATAGCTTTCTAAGGAAGTATATGAACAAAACATGTCAGTTTAATGCTTGAAAATCATTTTCATCATTTAGGTAACTAACACAGGCCAACGATGAAAAAACTTTTTTAATGAAAATACCTTATTCTTATGTTGTTTAGGTTGCTGAATCCAAATATGATGCTTAAAAAGTTGTATCACCCACCATTTATTCACATTTTATAGTTAAATTCATGAAATAAAGAAACATTTTTAGAATTTAACAGCTTTTTCATAGTTAAGATAACATGAAAAAATAGGTCTAATGAACAAAGATGATGTTGGCAGCACTGCTGAAACACATGCTAAACAGCTGATGTTTTGTTTATTTTCAACATAACCTCACTTTTACGTTTCCTGTACATGTGCTCAGTGCAATGTCTCATCGCGGCTGTAAAAACTCTGCTGACAGTTTTTGTTATATTTGTGGTGAGTTTGTTATTAAAAAGCACCAAAGAAACATTACAGACTTTGTGAAAAAGGTTTATCTAGCATACTTTGGAACCAAACTTGGAGACCAGGATAAACCTTGGGCACCGCATAAGGTATGTTATGTATGTGTTGAAGACCTCAGGAAATGGTCAAAAAAAGAGAAAAAACACTTTAAATTTGCTGTTCCCATGATATGGAGGGAACCAAAAAATCATTCCGATGACTGTTACTTTTGCAGTGTAGATATTACTGGTCATTACTCTAAGAACAAGAAGGTAATAAGCTACCCTAACCTTCCGTCCGCCATCCGACCAGTAGGGCACGGTGTAGATTTGCCAATCCCGGAACCACCAGAGGACTTAAATTCTATTGAAACAGAAGTATTTTCTGATGTACAGTCGGAGTTAGATGAACACGATGAAGAATTCCAATGTGTTACAGAAAATGTAGAGCCTAAATTGTTCACTCAATCGAGCTTAATGACTTAGTTAGGGATCTGGGCTTAACAAAAGAAAAAGCTGAACTGCTTGGCTCTAGGCTAAAAGAAAAGAACTTGCTGGCGGCTGGAACCAGCTTTCATGTGTATAGGAAGAGAGAACAACAATTTTCGAAGTATTTTGAACAAGAGGGTGATTTGGTGTACTGCTCAGACATTCATGGTTTAATGAATGAGTTTGGAATTGAATACAAAACAGAAGATTGAAGGTTGTTTATTGATTCATCCAAAAATAGTTTGAAGGCAGTTTTACTACACAACGGTAACATGTATGGCTCTGTACCTGTCGGTCATTCTGTACATATGAAAGAGAGTTACGAAAATCTAGAAATACTGTTAAATAAAATTTACGTGCATGCTCCTTGGTCAGCAAGGGGGTTTTACCAAATTTCCATGTTTCTTGTGTGAATGGGACAGTAGAGCTCGGAATCAACATTGGTGCAGAAAGAACTGGGCTGCTAGGGAGTCTTTAAAGCCTGGCGAGAAGAACATTTTACGCAAAAACCTTGTAGATCCAAAAAACGTGCTCCTACCACCACTACATATTAAGTTAGGTCTCATGAAACAGTTTGTAAAGGCTTTGCCTAAAGATGGGCTTTGTTTCAAATATCTCTGTCAGAAGTTTCCACACCTTTCAGAAGCTAAACTGAAAGAAGGCGTCTTTACCGGGCCTGATATTAGAAAAATGATGTTTGACGTTAACTTTGAATCCACAATGACCTCAAATGAAAAAGAAGCATGGGTTTCATTCAAGCAAGTTGTCACCAAGTTTTTGGGAAATAAAAAAGACCCAGAATATAAGGCTATTGTTGCTAACATGTTAAAAAAATTTGAACAGTTAGGATGTTTGATGAGCCTGAAAGTTCACTTCTTGAGCAGCCACCTCGATTACTTCCCGGAAAATTTAGGAGATGTTAGTGAGGAGCAAGGTGAGCGTTTTCACCAGGACGTTAAAGTGATGGAAAAACGTTACCAGGGCCGCTGGAATACCAACATGATGGGGGATTACTGTTGGTCACTTCACCGGGAAGTTCAGCAAGCTATTCATCGCAGGAAAAGCTACACAAGAAGCTTCAAGGAAAAAAGGGAAAGAAAATATAAAGCAATTCCAGTTGACAAGTGAACCTTGTATCATCACATAAAATTACTATTCCAAGTATTTTACTGTAAATACAAACCATTTTTACGATTCTACAGTGTTTCATTGATTTCCCTATATACTGTAAATGGGTATTAGACTATATAATAAAATACATTTTGCTTGGAAACTAAGGGTGATACATAAAAACTACGAGCAGATTTGGATTCAGCACATAAAAATCTATCAAGATCAGCTATTAAAATTAAAAAAGTTTTCAAAAAGGTTTTTTTTGTTGGCCTGTGTAATTAACCGTTATCTTCATACGGATGATAATACAATAAGTTATATGTAGTAAATGTATATAGAACAGACATTTATTCCATTAATTGTTTAGAACAACAAAACAATTAACAAAAATGAGTAGTGGGTTGTGAAAATTTGCATAGAATATAAAGAATTTTTTCTTGCCTACTGCAAAGGAGTGGCATATGGTGGGAAGGTGTAAAAAGGAATATCGAGGTAATGATTATTAGGATTCCAAAAAATTTTTTAGAGTTAGGTTACACAACCTGGCTAGGAAGAAAACTTTTTTTTTTTTCTTTTCCCCTGTGTACTGCACCAAGGGTACCACTTCATGGCGAATGAGCAACTGATCTAGCACTCACGATTAAAATACCATCCCTTCCTACCAACCTCAAAAGACTTCGCTTCCCTACCTCAATCACCTACTTCTCCAACTATCGCATCTCTTTTCTCAACACATTCAGTCTCCTCTCTCTCGATTAGGGATTCAACTTTAGGATCTAGGGGCACATTTTTACTTTGCTTAAGATAAAAAAGTCCGCCACGCAGGGGCTGCGTAAACTAAGCAGATTTCCCATGTGCTGGTATGACACGCCTGTAGTCTCAACAGACGCACATTCTCTATTTATATATAGATAATCTTTGAGTAGGGGGGGGGTGACTAAAGGCAGACTACAAGAAAATGCGAATAACTCGCTTATGCTTTTCTTTACAAAATAATGCATACAACAACAATTGTAAAAACACCAATTGTTTACCAACATTGGATCTATAATATTTTATGATCCGACTCATAATAATAACGGAGATATTTTTAAGTTTCTAATACCACCCCCCCTCCTTTTAATCCACCACTATTCCAGGTCCGATTTCAGCCAATAACAAATATGGTATTCAGTGTTGACTGCAAGAGTTAAATATCGAGTATGTTATAGATCAAATTTACATTTTCAAGACAAGTAGGTAAAATCTTAATTGATGACGTCATCAAATGACATATTTGCATGCGCCTCACAAAGTAATAGTTAAAAAAAAAACATTTGCTATTTAAGTGGATAAAGATGTTCATGACATAACAGCTTATTATTAATATGACATTAATAGGAGTGGGGGTATACTGAAAGTCGAAAGCTATAAAATCCAAATATCTCGATTAATATTCATGATAAGGAAAATATGAACATAACAACGTTTCCAAACAATTACATTTACAATAAGATAAGTTATATACAATTTTTCGATCCGACGCGTAATAACAAAGATAAATTGAATTTTCGAAAGTCCTGCGTTATTTTTGCATAAAACATTTAAATATTAAGTTTGGTAAAGGTCAAACAAAAATAGCTACTGCTAGAGTGTTAAAAGACCAATATATATACATATATATATATATATATATATATATATATATATATATATATATATAAAACTATCTATAAATATATATAAAACTATCTATAAATATATACATAGTTTTGAACGGGCCTCATTGATGTCATCTCCTCGGTAGGATCGATGAACATGTGAAAAAATTACTACAACCTCAAAAGCTGATGAAAGGAAAATCTGCTGAAAAGGACAAACAATGCATAATTTATTAATATTATTTATTAAGGAATATGGTACCCAGCTATTGGGCATTATCATAATATACGCAGTGAACATCCATGTCTTGCAGTGTGTCCTTCTGGAAATAGAGCCCTCCTTGCAGGAGAACAATTAAACAACCAAAAATGGAAGTTAAAAATTTATAACGGCGAAATGGATATTACTTAATAAAACAATAATATTACAGGAATTCATTTATCAGTGTAATCATACATAAACAAGAAGTAATACAGTTCAAAAAATTAAAAATGCCTCATATTAAAGAAGATTTCTTTACATTATACAAATCTGAATTTCTAATAAGCAGCATTATCGATCCTTATAACAATATTTACACAATTTTAAAATGTATTAAATTATATTCCTCCAAAGTTTACTTGCCTCCTCAACAATATAGCGTTAACGTTATACAAAATGCGCCATAATCATTTTATTTAGCTCATTATCAAATACATTATCGAAATTCACTGCTACATTGCAACTTGACAGTTAATTAAATATTTACTGAACCTAAGCTATATTAAGAAATGAAATACATTCCAATTTTGTTTACTTCTGAATTAATGGATGATATCAATGTTTGCATCATTAAGATCTAATTATATTAATTTCCGATAATATGATTAAAAAGAATTACGCAACTTTAATGTTGCACGTAGAATTCGTATTATGTTCCTCATACTGTATAGCTATAACATCAGAATTCAACTTCTCAAATAATTTGAGGGAAAAATGGGATTAAGAGCAATTGGTGCATGTAATGAAACAGCAATGGGTACGAGATAGTCAGTTTCGTTATTATCATCATCCGGGGAAATGATTTGGTGCTGAAGAGCCTTAAGGGATTAATTTGTCTCTAGCATAAATAAGAGCTCAAAGTCAGCCGAGATTAGGAGGAAAATTAGATAATTAAAATGTGGCACCAAGAATTCTCTTTTGATAACCAGGAACTTCTTGAAGAGGAATTTGCAGATCTCTAAAAATCAGGAGTTAACACTCCTTCATTCTGCTGTCACTTCTTCCTCAGTAAGAAACAGAAGGAATCGCAAACCTTTTTTCAGAACCACACTATAATCTTGCAAAGATGCCACAAAGCACATAGCTGAAGTTTTGATAAAACAATATAATTTTGAGTATATGAGGCTTCACAAAAGGTCATAAAAAATCATTTACTATTGCTCAAGCGAGTCATTCGCATTTTTTTTTTGTTTCCCCAATTCTACTCATCGAATTGTTAAAGAAAATATATTGGGAAGAGATCATACCAACACTTGAGAAATCTGCTTACTTATTACAGACCCTGCGCGACGGACTTTCATTTCCTTGTACTTTATTTAATTAACATGGTAAGTATATATATATATATATATATATATATATATATATATATATATTTATATATATATGTGTATATTGTATAAACGTTTATGATATTCTGGGTCCAGGTGTATGTGGACGTGGGTCCAATGTAAGTGGACGTGGGTCCAGGTGTAAGTGGACGTGGGTCCAGGTGTAAGTGAACGTGGGTCCAGGTGTAAGTGGACGTGGGTCCAGATGTAAGACGATATGGGCCTAGGTGGAAGACGATGTAATCTAAGTGGAAGTGGTCGTGGGTCTAGATGTAAGTGGATGCGGATCTATGTTAACGTTGGTCCAGGTATAAGTAGATGTAGATCTATGTATAATTCGGCTTGCGTCTAGGTGTAAGTGGACGTGGGTCTCTTTAAAGTAGATGTGGATATAGGAGGAATAAGTCGAGATGCGTGTAGGTGAAAGTGGGCATGGGTCTAGGTATCAGTGGACGCGGGTCTAGGTGTATGTTGACGTGGGTCCAGGCATAAGTAGATGTGGATTTAGGTATAACTAGCTCAGATACCCGGCTTCGCCCGGGAATTCATTTGAGGCTGAATGGTGATGGTATTTTTTAGCAGGCTTTACATTGCACAATATTTTGACATTTACCCGTCCCAGTGTTTAGGATTGATACCCGTATTTCCCGTGGATTTGCTAATAATACAATTATTTATTCGATAAGGCTTCACAGTCTTCGATATTTTTATATTTCCCGCCTCTTATACATGTAAATATGGTGAATTTTTATTTCAGGCCTCCCTTATAACCCCCCTCCCGTTCGAACCTAAAAATTTTAATATAACTTATATTCATGGAAGAATTAATGCTAATTGACATACCGAGTTTTGTTAAGTTCGGTTCAGCCGATAGTGCCCGCTAAAGTTTTAACGTATAACTCATTTATACTTAGGTATACGACAAAAGTGTATATAACAAAAGTTACTCCAAATAACAAAATAGACAACTTTTGTTATGTTTATATTTGCGGAAAAACCAATAGGAAACAAAATATCGCTATTTTTGATTTCAGGCTTCCCTTATAACCCCCACTCCTGCCCGTCCATAGAAATGTTGGTATGGCTTATTATAATGAAGGCCTCACTGCTAATACACATACCGGAGTTTTATTTAGTTCCGTTGAGTCTTTGGTGGCAAATAATATTGTTGACTCCCGCTATAATTTTTAGCGTATAACGCATTTAAACTTCGGTATACGACAAAAGTGTATATAACAAAAGTTACTCTAAATAACAAAATAAACAACTTTTGTTATGTTCATATTTGCCGAAAAACCAATAGGAAACGAAATATCGCTATTTTTAATTTCTGGCTTTCCTTATAACCCCCACTCCTGTTCATCTCAGAGAAAATTAATATAGCCTAAAGTCTAAGTTGGGTTAGTAGTAATATACATACCAAGTTTCATAAAATTCGGTTCAGCCGTTTGTGCGTGAAAAGGTAACAAACAAACAAACAAACAAACAAACAAACAAACAAACAAACAAACAAACAAACAAACAAACAAACATACACGAAAGAAACAAAATGCAGATATGGTGTCTATGACATGTGAAACGAAAAGTTATCGTGAAATTTCGCGAAAAAAATCAATGTACAGACAGAGGTTACAATTTTATATATATATAGATTCGACATGCGTCTAGGTGTAAGTGGACGTGGGTCTAGGTGGAAGACGATGTAGTCTAAGTGGAAGTGGTCATCGGTCTAGATGTAAGTGGACGCGGATCTATGTTAACGTGGGTCCAGGTGTAAGTACATGTGGATCTATGTGGATCGTATAGGTGTAAGTGGATTTGGGTCTTGTGTAAGTTTCCGTGGGTCTCTTTAAAGTAGATGTGGATATAGGACGTATATGTATATATATATATATATACTAGCTCAGATACCCGGCTTCGCCCGGGAATTCATTTGAGGCTGAATGGTGATGGTATTTTTTTGGCAAGGCTTTACTTTGCAAACTATTTTGACATTTACCCATCCCAGTTTTAAGGGTTTATAC
Organism: Riptortus pedestris; assembly: GCA_019009955.1. Taxonomy (NCBI): domain Eukaryota; kingdom Metazoa; phylum Arthropoda; class Insecta; order Hemiptera; family Alydidae; genus Riptortus; species Riptortus pedestris. The sequence goes on along the minus strand of CM032228.1, from coordinate 79,899,292 downwards.
CCGTTGTTGGCATATTTTTATACTAAAATTAATTTTTTATGTAAGACTTCACTGTTCAAACCATAATCATGGGTAGTATTTATTACAATTAAATATCATCTATAATGAACATATTTCCTTTCAAAAGCCAATCCGAGCTCACATAGTATAGGCAAAGTTTTGCACGTAAGATTATATATGTAATAGTGAATCTCACTGGAAATCGCTTCCAGGAATGCCAGACGGGAAATAAGTTAATTCGATTAACTGGTCCCGTCATCTTCCGCTCTGGCATGAGACTTCTCAACATTCTTCTACTTATATTATTGATGCAAAACATTATTTTATAATTTATCTACCAGATGGAATTAAATAATAGTGGTACCCTGAAAATATCATATCGAGTTTAAACGCATATTGTTTTTTGTCATAATGACATTACCATTAACGTTTAATTCTTATTATATTAGATATTTGTTTCAATAACTTCAAGGTACATTATAGAAATTAAATAATGGAAATGCTCTTATAGTTTATATTTCTATTGGAAATAAATAACAAAGTTATTTTCTAGGAAAAATAAATAAATGAGGAGGGGATGACGAAGATTTATAACCTCACTAATCCGAATCATACTTTGAACTATCATATAAGACGAAAACATAACATCATTTGTCATAATATTCATTTATTAAAACCCCTTAAATAAGTACTAATATAATTATTGACTCCCGTTTAGCGTATATCCCGTTTTTACTTCATTTTACGACAAAAGTGAATGCACACAAAAGTTACTCTAAATAACAAAGTAAACAACTTTTGTTATGTGCACGTTTGCCGAAAAACAAATAGAAAATAAAAAAGCGAGTTTTTCATTGCAGCCTCTCTTATAATCCCCTCTCCCCTTTGGACCTAAAATTTTTAATATAGCTTATAATCATGGAAGAATTAATGCTTATTCACATACCGAGTTTTGCTAAGTTCGGTTCAATCGTTAGTGCCCAACAAAGTTGTTGGCTCCCTCTTTAGATTTTAGTGTATATCTCGTTTATACTTTTCTATACGACAAAAGTGAATATAACAAAAGTTACTCTAAATAACAAAATAAACAACTTTTGTGATGTTTATATTTGCGGAAAAACCAATAGGAAACGAAATATCGCTATTTTTAATTTCAGGCTTTCCTTATAACCCCCACTCCTGCCCGTACATAGAAATGTTGGTATGGCTTATTATAATGAAGGCCTCACTGCAAATACACATACCGAGTTTTATTTAGTTTGGTTGAGTCTTTTTTGGCTAATAATATTGTTGACTCCCGCTATAATTTTTAGCGTATAACGCATTTAATCTTCGGTATACGACAAAAGTGTATATAACAAAAGTTACTCTAAATAACAAAATAAACAACTTTTGTTATGTGCATATTTGCCGAAAAACCAATAGAAAACGAAATATCGCTATTTTTAATTTCAGGCTTCCCTTATAACCCCCACTCCTATTCGTCTCAGAGAAAATTAATATAGCCTAAAGTCTAAGTTGGGTTAGTAGTAATATACATACCAAGTTTCATAAAATTCGGTTCAGCCGTTTATGCGTGAAAAGGTAACAAACAAACAAACAAACAAATAAACAAACAAACAAATAAACAAACAAACAAACAAACAGACACCAAAGAAACAAATTGCAGTTATGGTGTCTAGGACATGTGAAACGAAAAGTTATCGTGAAATTTCGCGAAAAAAATCAATGTACAGACAGAGGTTACAATTTTATATATATATATAGATATATATATATATATATATATATATATATATATATATGTGTGTGTAGGTGAAAGTGGTCATGGGTCTAGGTATCAGTGGACCCAAGTCTAGGTGTATTTTGACGTGGGTCCAGGTATAAGTAGATGTGGATTTAGGTATAATTCCACATGGGTCTAGGTGTAAATGGACGTGGGTCACTTTAAAGTAGATGTGGATATAGGTATAAGTCGAGATGCGTCTAGATGAAAGTGGACATAGGTCTAGGTATCAGTGGACCCGAGTCTAGGTGTATTTTGACGTGGGTCCAGGTATAAGTAGATGTGGATTTAGGTATAATTCCACATGGGTCTAGGTGTAAATGGACGTGGGTCACTTTAAAGTAGATGTGGATATAGGTATAAGTCGAGATGCGTCTAGATGAAAGTGGACATAGGTCTAGGTATCAGTGGACCCGAGTCTAGGTGTATTTTGACGTGGGTCCAGGTATAAGTAGATGTGGATTTAGGTATAATTCCACATGGGTCTAGGTTTAAATGGATGTGGGTCACTTTAAAGTAGATGTGGATATAGGTATAATTCGAGATGCGTCTAGATGAAAGTGGACATGGGTCTAGATGTCAGTGGACGTGGGACCAAGTGGAGGTATAAGTGAACGTCAGTCTAGGTCTAAAATGATGATTGCTTAATTTATATATTCATTTGGGCAATGATGTCCTTTCAGTTTTTTTGCTGAATACTGAAAATAAATATTGATATAATCGACTACATACTCCATAGAAATGAGAAAGAAATAGTAAAACGAGCCCATGGTGATGTTGCCATAGCCGTCAGAAAATATTTGTATTCAGAAGTATTTAAAGATAACGCCCTTACATGTTTACTGTAGAAAGAAATTATCTGTCATTTGTAATAACAATCTAAATATATTCTTAACATTGATTGAAAACATAAACGAAACTGCTTTTCAACAATTAGTAATTATTGTCCCTACATATTATATTAATTGGAGTCAATTTGCACGTTTTAGTTTTCATAAATCATGTAATTATAAACAATATGTAAAAAAAAAAAAATATATCATAGGTATAGGAAAGTTGTAATATCATAGGATTAAATGTAATACATTACATTACGCTAAATTACTACCACACTGTATTGCTACTGTTGTAACTGATAAGAAGAATGACAGAAGAGGTATTAATATTTACGGAAAACATTTGAAAATCTTGGAAGGATTATACTTACTATTATATATATTATGAAAAAAGATATATAGAGTAAGAATATGGTTAAACGGTGGCTCTAGCTCGAAAAGTTGGTGAGGCGGGCCACTGCACTTCTCTCCCCTGGGACTCACTATATCCCATTTCCCCGCCCAAACAATTCTAGGTTCTATAAATCTTCTGACTACCAAATTATCAGCATTCTCTTAACCTTCTCTCTTATTCGATTCGAATCTGATGTCATTTTCTAAAGTTTTTTTAAGGTACATTTGAACATATATCGTACATAAATCAGTGGATGATTAATTCTTTAATTCAGAATCACATTAAGGATTGAATAGATTATCTTGAGGAAAATGAGTATCTCCTTGAATGAAGCAATAGTGATCGTTGTACTGTAGTATTAGATCTATTCAGACAATTTATGAAGGTAGTATCCATTCATTTTTATTATACCATTAATTTCTTAAAACCACTAGTAATGAGTGGTAATTGGAGGAATATTGAAAAATTTATTGTTTAGAATTTATGTTATTGTCAGTTACAGGTTGGAATAAAATTGGCTTCTAGTCCATACATAACGATTGGACAAACATGCTAAAAATGTATTTATAAAAAAAACCCCAGGGATAATTCTTTACTTTAAAGTTCCTTAATTATATATATATCGTATTATTTCTCTAAAAGAGTACGTGCTGGGTAACTCTTTTAATTAGCATGAAGAAACAAAAATATTCCAATTCCTGTCCTCAATTATTTTGACTGGTTCATTTCGAACTTAGTTTCAAAGCCTTGATGGGCCTTTAAGTCCTAAATAGTGAACAAAATCAAAAATATACAACACTATAGCGATAGCTCAAAAAAAAAAAATATATATATATATATCGACTCCATTAACACACTTAATTAAAAATATTAAAGATAATTAATTACCTCAGCAACTGCCACTATACTCTGGATTGGGTGTGGTCAGTAGCTGAGATCTTCCCATTTCGGATCTCTTGGATTCCCACGTTCTTCATGCCCTTCGGCTGCCTTTATCTCTGGGCCACCTCTACCCTCACATGGTAACACATTCAACGAACTTAGAGTGTTTGGTTCATACATTGATACAACAATCGAAGTCCCCCTTCCTCAATAACACAAACGAGAAGGAGCTCACGTAAAGGTTCACGAAGTTAATGATTTTTCTGATACAAAATTTCTTTTCTGAGTTGGTATTCTGGCAGGTGGAAGTGACTTCTAATGTATGTAGGATGAAAAAATTGTTGGCTACGCTTCCACTATAATAATTTATTAAAGCGGGATAGCGCTTTCGATGCTGTGCACCATCGACAGTGCCCGAAGGTTTTCGATGTTGACCTGACGGCTCTTGGACCTGGACAGTCCATCATAAAAGATTAGACCTAATGGATAATTTTGAACACTTTTGCTTTGCTCTACAGTGTTCTGATTAAAGCCGGGAATAGAAATGTGATCCCTTCTTACATTTTGTCATGAGATCATCATCCATCTTGAATCTTCTGCTCAGAAGCCTATAAATTCCGTGAGGGTTTATTAATTTTACTTGAGTTGCTACTTCTTGGATTGGGTAAATCAGTGTATAAATAGTCACAATGCGGCCTACCAGCACGACAGTTGTGGCGAGTCGTAGCCTAAAGAATATAAGTAAAGAGCTACCAAAAATTTGTATTTTAAAATGTCAAGAAAAGACCGCTGAAGCAGGTAGCCAGTGCAGAGTATAAATACATTTCACCCAGTAAGGAACTTTACGGGACCTAAAAATTATCCTAATCTAAGAACTTCTGTTCTAATACTCTACAATCACAGCATAGCTGACTAGGTCATACCTTCAATAACTCACGCCTGTCCAGAATGCTTCTGACGGATATAAATAATGGTTTCTACAGAATAATGTATCAGGCATATGCTTCATTTAGAAGTGGCGATCTCTTATCGGTCGGCCTGAATTTTATCTTCTCTGGTACTCTTCCAGAACCAATTCAGCCCATTCAAGTAACACCTAACAAAGAGCCACAGGTAGTAGCTTCCAGGTTTTGAGAGGCAGCTCTATATCTTTCTAAATTTTTCACGTCCAAATTTATTGTTCCATAGGCAAAGGGACATAGTCAATACTCCCCAGTCTCCTGATATTTGTTTAGCGAACCTTATATCATTGATCATCTCTTCTTTTGCACACTTCATCAATTTTGCGCAGGCCAAGTTCGGCCCAGAAGAAGGGTGTAACTCACGTGTCGTAGGACAAAAATTATTCCACGAATTAGAAGCATAAAAAAATGACGAACTCCAGCGTTTTGTGAGATCTTCATGGAAAATGAAAATTACGGCCAAATATTTACAATTGATAACTAAGAGAAAAGAATTTTAAGAATTCGAGATGAATTCCTGTAACTTTTATAGAATTATTTTGGTATTGCTAGGACTAAATACTACTCTTATTGAAAATTAAACAGTGATAAATAGTATTTCCGCAATTGATACTTGAATGAATAATTTGAACTTCTTAAGTCATTCAGTCATTAAAAACTAAGCTTATTTAAATTGTTATTAATTTAAATATTAGAAGCTACAACATTATTATTCTATTTGAAATAAAACTTTTCTTCAATTAATGCTCAATTTTCTGTAAATGAACTTCACTATCCATTAATATTTTTTATTATAAATGTTAGGTTACAAACAGTAGAGGTTACTACATTGCTCATGTTTGGCTGGATATGGCATAATAAGTACACATCACAATTCTCGGAAAAGAGAGGCATTTGCATAATATATGCTAAAATATATTAACAAAATGAACATTACATTTTACTAAGTGGTCAAAGAGCATTAGGATTATTGGATATTAACTAAGCATGAGGCAGGTTTATTGAATTACTAATACGTTCATAACACATTACTAAATTGATAATGGCACATCAAGTTGCGGGTTGGATCCTATACTGGATATGCTTACATTATACGTAATACTATAGTCAAATCTATCAGTAAAGCCGAATTAAGAAGAGGTAAAATTTAAGTCTGGAATTATTGGCCTAGTAATTATAGCAACATTTACTAATAATACAAATACAATAAAAACACTCTGGGTTTAAAATATTCAGTGTTAAAATCAGTATATTTTGTTTTAACTGAATCAAACATTATGGTAAATGGTCAAGAAGTTAGGAAATATTAACATGACAAAAACAAGTAAGTAGTTTTCTTTCAAAAAGTATCAATTATTTAAAAAAAAAATAGTAGAATAGAACAGTACTTGAAATATTTTTACAAAACTATATTGTTAACAATTTAAGGAGAAAGCACTATAAACTGATTAAAATAATTCCTAAAAATTAAAATAAAGAGTTTAGATTTTTCTGCAAAATGAGTCAAGTAAATAAATGCTAATTTAGCTTGTATGTCAATGTCAATACTTTGTTTTATGTCTAAATGTCCATTTAGCCACATCATAGTTTTGTTATAATTGTGTAGACTCTGTATATATGTGTAGATTTGTGCAATAAGTGGGTGTGAATTGTAAAGATGTCCTATGGAGAGTAATGAACTAAGAGAGTCGGTTCGCAGCAGAATTTTGGTGGTGGGGGATTGCTCTTGTTTTGATAGCAAGAATTAAAGTTCCGCTGAATAGATATATATATACACACACACACATATATATATAAACGGACATCATTTGCAACTTTCCTTTAAGGGGAATTTTTAGAAAAAAACGAATTTCTTCCTTATTAAACGTCGGGTTGAAAAAGTGTATGGTAAGTAAATACTAACTTCACTACGTACAAGGAATCAATCATGTGCGTCTTTTGAATTCTATACCATAAAGGAATGTTTTACCATAACATCACACTCTTTACAAAAATGAAAAAAAAGAAAGAAAAAACAAGCATTCGTATTTTCTGAAGCCATACTTCCCAACTGTTAAGTCGATAATATGACTTTAACCTATTCCGAAATTTTCGTTTTTAATGGTACTCCTAATACATAGGATACAATTATACTCTAATCAAGTTGAGATTAAGGATGATGAATAGATTACTAAATAATATTCTATTGCTCTCGCAGAAGTATTATAGAATTAAAACCTCAAATAATTACGACTTTCTCATTTGTAGAGATTAAATTTATTAATTCTTCCATTTATTTATAAATAATTTCGACTACTCCAACCCAGGACCTCGAAGGAAAAAACGCTTCTCAGGTAAAAAAATAAAGGTCCTGTTCCTTCACAATATTTTAGTCTGTGATGGAGCACATTCAGAGCATACGCTCCATCATCAGTGCCCTGCTAGCAAACATTAAGCATTAAAACGTCCTATAAGATGTCATTAAATTTAAAAAAATATATAATAAATATATGTACATATTGAATGTCAATAGTTAGAGCATAAAACTTAAGAATATAAATTAGTACCCCAGTGAATATATATGAAGAGAAATATTTTTATAGTTTAAAATTAAAAGCTTACCAGTAAAATAAAACAAACAATTTTTATATACAGTGAAAATAAATAAATAATAAAAAGTGAATATTTACAGTTAAAAAGTATAAAACAGGATACATAGTAAAAACCAACTTCATTCATATTACCTAACATTTACTATTTGGTCCCTTCGAAATAATATGATGAGAGTTCCCCATAGTTTGTCATAAATTCCCTCATAAATATAAAGTGTCGATTTTATATATATATATATATATATATATATATATATATATATATATATAAACACACATACACAAAACTGTTTATCTGTAACTCCTGTCTGTTTATACTCTTCTAATTTTTCATCACTTTCATTTCCATGCTCGTTTTTGTTCTTGGAATGCTTCTGCTTTTCCCCTTAATCTTAATTACTAAACCTATTGTGGTGAGTTGGAATTTATTTAGTGACGAACACATTAAGTAAAACCCCTCATCTCCCTGACTAGAAAAGAGTGGTAACATGTGCATAACAAGTTCCAAATATCCATAGTAGCACAAAGTGGACAAATTACAACGATGTACAACATAATATTGCTAAACATTCTAAAACACGTGTTTGTTATAGTATTGTGAACACTTATTTGAATTTATTTAATTATTTACGCATGGTATGATGAAGTACACCAGAAGGTCAGTAAATGGCGAAATAAAGCCGCAGTGGAAAACCTTTCTCCGTAAAAGAGTGAATGAATTATTGAAGATTAACGAAGCAAAATCGGCTCATTCACCCGAGTGAATAAACAAATTCAATTATCGGAAGTCGGTGAACCAAAACAAAATAATATATATTCAAAAGGTCGGAATATATCATGAGTGCCACATTTGATTGATTAAATAAATAAAAGAAAGATAGAAATTAAATGAAAATGTCGCCGTGGCCAGTGTAAAACTTGATGTGAATTATTTGAGGGGTATTCTGATTGGCTAGCAGCTGGTCTATGCATACGGATGGCTTGCGATGATCGCCCCCAACACTAATCAAATATACTCCTACCATGGATATATGTTTATCCTCAGTTATAGTCTCAAATACGGCCATATGGAAACTCCATCATCCCATTTCATAAAGATGTTATTCCATAATGATGACTTACAAGAAACACATTAATTAATCATTAGTGGTTTTTTTTATTTATTTTTTTTACGTATTTCCTCTACATAGTAACCTTATGTGGAGGGATTTTATTTTCCTGCACATCCCCTGCATATTTGCATTAAATGTGCATTTTGTCAAAAATTTTATATAATAATATATATACATATTAAAATGTAAATAAGATTATAAAAATTAAACTTGACAAAATAAAACAAAAAACATTAAATAGAAAAATTCAGTAATACAATTAAATAACCAATAAAATGATATACTATTAATTTTTTATTATCTTTTCCTCTCTCAGCTTAAGGATATCATAGGCTATTGCTTTTAATAAATTTATGTGTTTTAAGAATAAAATATCGGGACTAATAGGCCATGTGTCAGAGTCAGTCTACATTCATAAATCAGGTGGGTGAATATCAGTTCAGTCTAACTGTCGCATTTAGAAGTATTTGAATCAGTAAGTTTGAATCTGTATAAGTAAGAGTTTGTATTTGCGTGTCCAGTTGGTATTTGTGTGAGGTAAAATGTATGTTGGGATAGTGAGATATTGGTTTTTAAAACAGGGATATATAATTTTAGATGTAATCCTTTATATGTTTGATTCCATCTCTGCTGCTACAAATGGATACTTTTTTCACTTAGTAAAGATTTTAACACAGTTGGAGTAATTTTATTGTAAATTACCTCTTCCTTACTTTTAGAGGCACTTTTGGCGTGGATATCGACTATTCCACTGCTTATAATTCCTTCATGTGCCTTGACCCATTTGAAGTGAATGAAAGCCAGTCTGTTTTTTAATTGTTTTATATTATGGCGTATTTGTTCTATATGTTCGAATCATTAGTGTTTAGACGAATTCCAGTGTATTTGGTTAAGTTAATCTATAACTTAAGACTTTTTAATTTATTGTGAGTTTTATGACCACTAATTTATAAATTCATTCAACCTATGTCACGATTATAAACCTCATTCGCTGTATATTCACTCGATATAGATTTTACCCGAATTTTCTAAAAATGAACCTCCACAACAACACTCTAAGTGTTCGTTTATTTTCGTTATCTAGGCCATTACACTGGGTGGACATTTAAAGAAAATTTTAAAACGTCATTCTATGAGTACAACCACTTTTTTCTCATAAAAAATATTTATGAAGTCGTGGGCATTGCTTGTAGCAGCGCTTTGTTCAATGAAGCTAGAAATACTTAATTACTTAATTATTAGTCGAGTGATGGCATACTAACTATTTTAAAGACTTTTGATGTACGTGATTAGACTACAGTGCTTCCTTGGCAGTTCACAGAACTTCGAAATGCAAGTAAGCATATAGAAATGCTGTCACACTGGGGCTGCGTAAACTAAGTAGATTTCTCAAATGCTGGAATGTCATACTACTGATCTCATCTCACCAAACATTTTCTATTTCTTAATAAAAATCCGATGAGTAGAAGTGGGGGTTTAGTGAAGGCTGAACACAAGAAAGTAGAAATAACTTAATATTTGGGCTATGAAGATAACAATAAATAGTTTAACTAGATTGGTTTTATAACCATGTTCGTACGAACACGGTTGGTATTCAAGATAGGGGAAACGTGAGAAGAACAACATCTATGGAAAGTTAAATTTGCATCAAGATTGGTTACAAACCATTTGTTCAATCCGACACATAGTAAGGAAGGTATTTAGAAATTTCCTCGGAACTCCCACACTTCCTACCCTCGATCCGATTTCAGCCGTTAATGGACTAGATCTTTAGTTTTACATGAAACGCTTATATATCGAATCTGCTACTATCAAACAAACATCGTGACCACTGGAGCCGTAACAAATATTGATAAAAAGAGGAAAAGTTTGGAATATCGCATCCAACGTCAGTTGCACAGGGAAATGTGCTAGTAAAACATTGTTCATCTCACCTACCTACCAACCTTATTCAATTTTGCAGACAATGGTATTATTGGATTTTTGATTAACTCGTATTTCACAACTGTAAAATCTGTTAATTGTGCTAAATACTGCATTTACCTACTAAATTAATCGACGAAACCCCACAATTGCCATTGTTTAGGCGAATTAGAGTATTAATGAGATCCAGTGAATTGTTCTGTCCAAATCACATTTATACATGTTTGGACAGACATGTGGGGCATTAAACTGTGGCCGATTTGGCTTGAATCCACCCTCAGTGTGAAAGGGGGGGTTGACACAGATAAAGCCGTATGAATACCTGAGGGCAGCGGCAGATAATCAAGGTTTTTGTGTCGGGGGTGAAAACCGGGGGGCTAAATTGAAATGTATCATTAGGGATGATTTACAGGGCACAAGTCCATCCATTTCCTGTCCACTCTCCTCTCGGACTACCCTTTCCTCTTACCTCCTTCTTCAGTTCCAGCGAACAAGCCTCAACCAGTTAATAGGAACATTTCCTTGCAACAAATCCACCGATTTATGGTAAAAAGGTCTTAAAAGGGTCAATTCCCCAACGAATAAACTTATGTTCTTCTCACAAGGGCTGCATATACTAAGCAGATTTCCCAAGCGTTGGTATAGAGTAGAAATGGGGATTAACTCAAGTCAGAAAACAAGAAATTACGAGTAACTTGCCTAATATTTGAGCAATAATAGGAAAAATTGTTTGGAATAACAACTCTAGAGCATCCAAATTATAACAAGCTTGGTTTTATTACATTCTCGTTGTTACATACTTTTAATTATCCAATTGCCCCCTCTTCGAGGGGTGGGGACTATTCCTATTCTCAATTCAGCCATTAATGACTATGAATTTCCGCGATAAATGGAACGGTTAAATATCGAGTACCGTATCGTATTCGATATAAGAATTGATTGTTAATTGATGACATCACCTCACAACGTATTGCATGCATCTCAGACAGTAAAATTTAAAAAAATATAATAGCTTATTGTTAATATGATATGAATTGGAGTTGGGTTATACAGGTGGCCTGAAACTAAAAAAGCAAATATCTCGGTTAATATTCATAATAGAGGAAATTTGTATGTAACAACATTTATTGACAAATAAATATTCAATAAGGTTAGTTCTATACAACCTTTCGATCGATGTATAATACAAGAGATATTTTGTATTTTGGAAGACACCCTACTAAACTCTCGTCTCTCTAGGTCCGATTTCAGTCGTTAACTACATCAGACCTTCAGTTTTACATAAACACATGAACTTCAGTTTTACATAAAACGTTTAAATATCGATTTCGGTAACCATTAAACAAAAATTTGACCGCTGTAGTATTAACAGACAAGCACATATATATTTACACGGACTTCATTTCGTTATCTCCTAGGTAGGATCGATGGGCATTTGAGGACATACTTTGAAAAAACCGTCATGAGTACAACCTCAGTATCTGATTTCCCCTAAAGTAAATATGCTAATTAACTTATCCTTGGGATAAATCTAATAAATGGACTTTATCGTAAATTACTAAAACCCCATTCATTCAAAATTAAATATGTGATTTTATGCGTGCGTGCGCTTGTGTTTGTATGAGGCAGTTGCCAAAATCGGATCAGGAAACGTGGGATTTTCAGATAAATCACACAATTATGTTCAACTTCATTAATATTTGTCATGTCGAAATTTATTAATGGACTCGAAATCGGCCTAGTCAAACATCTTCTCTTCCATTAAAATAATTAGTTGGAAATTGATAACTTCAAAATTAACACACGCTAACACATAAGAAACGGTTAATGATATCGCCAGCTTCCTCACGTCTCTGCTTTCGCTAAAAATATTTTTATCACTGCAAGCATAATATTATTATTATTACTTGGGGATTTTATTCTCTGTTTCCCTGGAAATTATTTACCCAGTGTGGGGAGATTTATATGCTACTGGTGAAAAGGGTCACTTCGTTAGACATTAAGGAATTTTCTCACAATTCTCCCAATGTGGAACAAATAACTTTTGAAGGAAAAATCATGTCGTCAGCTTGATTTCAATTCTTCTTGGGAAGCTGGGGGGGGGGGGGTAGAGGGCCGAATCAATTTGGATGTACACAGTTGGCTTGTTTTCCTATTCAACTCATTGCACGTTCAAAACTTAATTTAAATGTATAAGTCGATTTGTCGAAATAAGAATGGAAGTAACACTGACTGATTTCAACTAGTAAAGATCTTTCAATTCTGCCACTAAGACTTTGATCATTCTCATTATTCGGTTAAGGAATTTCAATAATAGCAGCTGGTTTATTTTCCTTATTACTAGTGGTGAGAATTTCAGGCTTTTTATGATGGGGGGTGGGAGGGACAGAATAGCGTGTTAACATCGCTTCATCCCAATAAATTTTATTATTTTCCATTTCAATAAATTAATTTAGTCTTTGGATTTTTTATTTCCTATCTCCTGTCTACCAGGTTTCATTAGAATTCTCTTGTGATATATCTTAGTTACATAATGGCTCAGGTTAGCCAAGTGAGTTAAAGCGTTGCCTTTAATCTCACATGGTAAACCTTGTGTGGCGAGTTAGATTCCCGCCTGTACAAAGGAATTTATTTAGTGACGGAATCCATTAAATAAAATCCTGAGTGCCACCGAAAGTAATTGATCCTCCGAAAGTATTCTGAACCAGACAGGATCTCACAAACTGCCGTAATATGTTAAATATACTCCTAAGGCTTGTTGCAAAATGTACATAGGTCGAAAATATTACCACGTAACGCGTACTGTCTGTAGAACCACCCTGGTAGCCGTATCGAGACTAATCAATCCCTGCTATAAATGTTCTTTGACTATATGACTTAGTGAGCTCCTTCTGACAGGGCTAAGAAAAACATGTTAAAAAAGCACTATACATGCAGGGTGAATCAGCAATAAACTAATTTACCGGGGGTTTATGCTTTGTCCAACAGTCAATAGGAATGAAATCCCTCATTCAGGTACGATTTTCTTAAACAGCAGCGCCAAAACACCATCCCCAAGGCATCCACCATAGAGTTAATATTATCTATTCATCTTAATTTAAACCCGAACAAGGGAATATCTTCAATAATAGTCTTAAATATCTTCTTTTTTTTTCTTTTTTTTTTGCTGTCCCTGGATACTGTTCTGCTCCAAAACACTAAGAGCCCTCTTGAGTTTTCTAGTCTATTTTCTAACATCTAAATCATATCTAATTTTTAATTATATTTCTCTCGTCAAAAATAAAACAAAATAATTAACTTTTCATTAGTCTATTGTCAATATTTTAAAGGATGAATAATGTTTTCATAACAAAATCATTTTGTAATATAATGGTGGAATACGCTCAAGAAATATACAATGATATTGTTTAGTGTTGATTAATTTTATAATTCTAGTAGCAGTGAGTGGCCTGAATGGAGACGGCACATGGTGAGAGATGGACAATAATCTAGCAGAGTAAACGGGAACTAAATATCCTATGATCTAAAATACTGGTCACGTCACAATGGAGGAAAAAGAATTCTGCTCACGTTTTTATCAACTATGATCGTAGTATTGGCAGATTAACTGTCAGATAAGTTCTTTGTTTTCTTGAAAAATTCACTTAGAACTATGCTAAACTTATTAACTTTTACAGAAATGTGAGCCTTCTTAATATAGACTACTTTCAGAACTCTGAGCATAAATAGAAAAAAATAACGTCACAGTTCTTGCCCAGCTGGCCATCCACGCCGTTGCCTAGCAACCTGTGCTTCGCTGACTACCTCCTTGGCCACGTGATAGTCAGGAAGAAAATGGCGACACGTGCACAAGGCCCAAATACAGTGCTCTTTACGTAAACGGGAAAATACTCGCCATGGAGTAGAAAATGCACAAAGCAGGTGGGTGTGGCAGGAGATGACAGTGGGGAGTGGCAAGACATGAGGCACCTCATCTTTTATAAGAGTATGTTCAGAAGATAAAGAAGAAACGAACATCAAGTTCAGCCATCACCGGCCATGATGCCCAATGCCCTTTTACAAAATGCAGCTCGTCCTTTATCACCGTGCCCCTTCAGGCAATTTAGTTGTAATCAATGAAATATACACGTTTATAATTTGTTTTAATTATTCACAATGGCCCTTCAGGCAATTTAGTTGTAATCATAAAATACATCATGTTATCCATTAGTTATATTTCAGTCTTTTCTTTATACAGTCCACTAATACCACAGTTATTAATTCGTTGGCATATCTCCCTTAAAGAGAAGCCTTGAATTGCTTTGTTCAGTGGTATTCAAGCACACATTTTAAATACTTCAATTGTGGACCAACACACCTACAAAAATTAAAATTTTGTTAATTATTTATTATATGTATGTTAATTTTCATGAATAATTTTGAGTTGTACAACTAATTCCTCCAAGGCTATCTTAATTTATTTGCTATAAGATTCACGAAAATGCGTCCTTCGGCCGACATTGCATGTAATTTGATACATAAGGCAACTTGCATTTAATTCATTCCCATTAACCCAGAAAATATATATTACTTATTTATTAATCCACAAATAAATTAAAACATAGAAATTCGAAAACGCGTCATTTGCACAAATATTGCAGAGGCTTCACGTGAATTATTCAATCTAATTGAAATCATACAGACAGAACAAATTGGGTAAAATAGATATTTAATATATTATTCCCTTTTTTTGGGACTTTATTTCCTGGAACACTGAAATTTCACCTTCAAAAATAGAGTTTGAGTTTTGAGCAAAAAAAAAAAAAATTATATTCAAGGAAACCCCAACAATCTATTTAATTTGAAACATTCCAAAAGTATTATTATTACTGTAAGTACTAAAATAGTAGATATGATTCCAAAACTATTTTCAGAAAGTGAATGAGGATACATTTGCACAGAGTAATGTTAAGGAAGGTCAATTGATACAATAAACAACTTTGCAAGTTGGGAGGACAAAGAAAATTGGTGTAAAATAATGGCTCTGTTTGATACAGGAGAGGTAAGGTTCAATGATAATACATGTACATACATGTCTTATTGCGCCCATTCTGATTAGCCAATAAAAGAACAATGACATCTGGAAGCTACCTGGCGGTATAAATACAAAGTCTGAAAAAAATGTAAATTTTCTGGCTTAAAGATAGCTATTTGCAGCTCAGAAACATCCAGGTTAAGAAAACTGAAAAGAGTTTAGGTAGGATATATGATGTATATGAATTAATAAAATAGCGTGCTCAATGAGGAGTATGGCAATGAAAATATATTCTCAAAACGAGTGTGTAATATAAATATATAACATATTTTTTTAATTTATGACATGCTATATTATTAGTCATATTTATTAAAGGAAGAAGTACTTTTTAAATGAGAAACTTTTCTCCAGGTTAAAAAGACAATGTATTTCATCATAAAGTATTTATTTTTTGAGCTCCGTAGTTCTACTTAGTAATTAAACATGTTTGACAGTATTCATCTTGTGTATAAAAATATCTTTCAGACATGAAGTTCATTAATTTATTTTTAAATAAAGAATATTTTGTTATAGATTGAATATTGGTTGTGCGTAAAAGAGTATTACTCCAGTAAATGATGTGCTTTCCTTGAAATATTTATGTTTGTGGTTGAAAGTTTGAAGGATATTCTTGTAGTTGTTTTATAATTGTGTGTTATACTATTAGTGTAAAACAAATTCATGTTTTGTTTCACAAACAGTATTGTTTGGTACGTGTACATATTGAAGGAATAAATGAGAAATTATAATGAATGTTTATAATCTTTAAATGTTTGAGACTAGTTTCTGCTATTAACTTCCCTTTGCCAATAGTTCAAATAAATCGTGTGGTATCTATACGTTACATTGCACAGTGGTTCCTATTACCCCATCATGGTGCAAAAAAGCCGAAAACCAAATATATTTTTTTCCGAACCAATTATATTTTCTTTGATACTACATTAATCCTGGACCTTGAAAATATAGATCAATCGTAAATAAAGGTTCAGCCTTTCGGAGATATGTTAATTGAAAGTTTCAAGTTTCCAATATCTCGATTTGGACACTTTTTGATCTATGTTAATCAACGTTCCTATCAAACGACAGTTATAGCTCCAGAAGCCACCGTTCCCACACCTCCAGACGACACCTCAGCAGCCGACTCAGCATTCTACAATAATTTTGTATAAATACTTCTCCTCTTCTTTCCCATCCTCATTCCTGTCTCAGTAGCCGAATTGCTTGTATTTATGTAACTATTCTAAATTTGTTCTGGTGTTACCAATAAAGTTTTTTTTGGAGATTCTGATAGCCGAGTATTTAGTTGGCGCTCGAAGTTCAGGGACTCGTACTGTTGAAAGTAGAAGCCAGAAGCCCTGCTGAAGAAGACGGACGCCGCTTCGAAAGAAGATTCACCAGGAGAACTTCACAACGGGAGTATTTCAATACTCACTACGATTCTCACCCTCACTACAGATATTTGGACTTCAGGACTTCAAGAGGACTTGAGGTACAACACCAGACACATTTGATATTTAATTTTAGAATTTCACAAAATTTCTTTTTCTTTTCTTATTTTTTTTTCTCTCATTTATGTTTTTTGTTAAGAACTAATTTTAATTTCTCGTTTTAATGTCAGTAAAATTCAAATAATTATATTTTTTATCATATTTTATTATATAAATATATATATATATATATATATATATATATATATATATATATATATATATATATATACAAATGACTCATTTACAAGAAAGACTGATCCAAAAAAGACACATTTCCGTTGACGAACTCACAGAAGCACTTGAAAAAATGCAACGATCAGAACAAAAACGCACAATAACATACGCACTCACAAAGGAAGATTATGATCACATCCTCCCTTATGATAGCAATCCAGAGGATTTGATTTATTTCTCAAAAGCGGTCCAAGCGGTTTTCGAAAATACATTTACAGTTGATAACACTTTAGGTCCACAAAATCATGCACGACTTCTCACTAAAGTAAAGGCACGGCTTACTGGAAACGCGCGACACTGCTTACTGACTAATGACTTTAACTCAATTCCGGAATTATTAAATTACTTACAAAAAAGCTTTCGGGACTCCAGAACCATTGAACAGTTATCAACAGAGTTAATTAATATAACACCACTATTTAAGGAACATCCCATACAATTTGTTGACATAGTCGCCAGTAAAAGAGCACTCATTTTTTCCCGTATTAAAATGGACGACAACCCCGACACAAGAAATTACATACGCTACAAAGACACCGAAATTGTTCATCACGTTACTACACACCTTCACCCCAACCTATGCGACTTCATTAAGCACATGAAACTCGACTCTTTGGACGACATAAGAAACGCGTTTCAAAATGAGGCTTCTCACATAGTGGAGAGACTTTCCCGTGTACACCAGAGACTAGACAGATTCAAGAAACCACGATACCCACAAAGAGACGACTTCTAGGCCACGACTTAACAACGCCCCCACATTTCCAACCAACATACCACATTACCTACGACCTAGACGTTACGAGCCTACGCCCAGATACAGCGATGACATGACAGGCAATTTGACACAAGACCATTCAATAATGAGCCCAGAACAAGTTACGACTGGAAACCGCCCCACTGGGAAAGACCACCACAAATGCCTACCCCCAGATGCCCCACAATCAGGACTGGGACACAAAGAGACAAAGTCAATTTTTTAATAGGCCGCGTTCCCCGCCACGACAAGACTCACAAAACACAGTTTCCATGAGGACTGTAAGATCAAACCCCCAACGAGTTAACCACATCACGGATGATGACAGACTTACAAGACTTGAGACAAGGATGGCATCCCTAATGGACAAATTTGATAATTTTTTAGACAAAAACGGTCCCGAACCGCCCCCGAATATTTAGTAAATTTTACGGAAAGCCTCCCACACTTTACAGACAACAAGCACATGACATGGTTAATTGACACAGGCTCAGCTAAAAATTATATTACTCCATCTTCCGTACCCGACGGAAGTCAAATTATGTCGGAAGAATTTGTTATCAAAACACCTACAGGTAGAGAAAGAGAAACTCAAGTCGTTCATTTAGATGTTTCTCCACTCTTAGGGTTAGATGACAAATTATTAATTAAATTTCATATATTTAATTTTAGTACTAAGTATAATATTTTACTCGGTTTTGAATCAATGAAAGACTTAAATGTTAAAATAAATTGTGAAAATGAAGAAATAACATTATTAAATAATATTAACCAAAAGGAAAAATTATAAATGATAAATATAAGACTGTGGAGAAACTAGGTAGACCTGCTGAAATAGGGATACATCACACAGATAATATTACTGCACTTACAGAATTAATTAAACATGATCACATGGACATAACTTTTCAAAATCGTCTATTTTCTCTACTTTCCAAATATCCCTCAATGATACAACGGGAAGATGAGCCCCTAAAAGCCACAGACCTTTTGAAACATAAGATAACACTGAAGACAGACAAACCCATCTATACTCGAAATTACCGCTACCCATCGAATTTTAAAGAATCGATACAAACTGAAGTCACCAAACTACTCAAACAAAACATTATTAGAAAAAGTAACTCCCCTTATAACTCCCGTTTATGGTTAGTTCCCAAAAAAATGGACTCCATTGGCAAGCCTAAGGTTCGTATGGTTATAGATTACAGAAAAATAAATAGAGAAACAGTTCCTGACAGATTCCCTTTGCCCAACATGGAGACCTCCTCAATAAACTCAACGGAGCCCGGTACTTTTCAGCTATAGATCTCGCCTCAGGCTTCCATCAGATTGAGCTGGACGAAGACTCTATTGAGAAAACAGCCTTCAGCACAGCTGATGGCCATTATGAGTTCTTGCGTCTTCTGTTTGGCTTGTGTAATAGTGCCCCCACCTTTCAACGGGCAATGAACATGATGCTCGAAAATGTACAGAACGCACTTGTGTATATTGACGACATCATTATATACTCTAAAGACTTGGACTCTTTAAACAACTAACTCACTTACAATACAATTAGATAAAACAAAATTCCTTCAGACTGAATTACCTTTTCTTGGTCATATTGTGTCCGCTCATGGCCTAAAACCAATGCCAGAAAAGATTAATGCAGTATTGAATTTCCCGACACCTAAAACTGAAAAACAGATACGACAATTCTTGGGACTCACTGGATACCCACCTGGCGCACATTGCAAAACCATTAACACAGGTCTTACGAACTGACTCCCCTGAAATCACAGAAGAATTCGTTAAAAGTACGCAACAACTAAAATATATTATAACTAACGCACCCATTCTGCAATTTCCTGATTGGCAACTGCCATTCACACTAACAACAGACGCCAGTAACGTAGCCCTGGGAGCTGTGCTCTCACAACTTACAAACGGACGTAACCATCCTATTGCTTTTGCATCACGTACACTTTCAGCTACGGAACAAAAATAGTCTGCAATAGAAATGGAATTACTCGCGGTAGTATGGGCTTGTAATCATTTTAAACCATACCTATACGGAAAACGATTTACACTGCACACGGACCATAAGCCTCTGACTTGGATTTGTTCAATGAAGAACGCTAACACACGACTCATGAAATGGATCTTTCAATTATCAGATTTTGAATTTGACATTAAACACATTGAAGGACGCACAAACTGGGTAGCTGATGCTTTGTCCCGAAACCCAGTCGGACCAAGAAACGGAACATGGACTCAGCGTTATAGAACAAGACATGGAAATAAATCCCCAACTAGAACTAGAAAAAGCCCTAGACGAAGCCTTGCACACTGACATACCACCTCAACATAATGATTTCATCGAGGAACTTCTAGACCCAGGAACAGACTTAGCTACTGGATAGCAGATGACGATAGACCAATCAATGTTCAAAAATATCAAATATTCATCCAACGAGGAAGTGAACCTACGCACACTCTACGACCATTTAACAAATATCGGTACATCCTTGAAACAGCCTACCCCTGGAACTCAGACTTGAAACACAAACTACTAGAAATATTGAAACCCAGAACGACTTACGGACTTTACCGCGAACCCAATGTAGAGACAGTTCGAACAGAGTATGAAGGTATTTTTAGAGCTATCTCCACAATTGTTCAGGAACATTACCCCTCCGTAAAAATTAAGAGGTCCAATAAAAAGTGTATTGATATAGAAAAAGAAGACGAACAGCGGGAACTAATTGACTCTTCTCATCTCGGCAAAACTTTTCAAAGAGGTGGACTTGAAACATATAATAAATTGAAAAGGTATTATTACTTCCCTAAAATGAAGGACATGATCATGGATTACGTTAACAACTGCGACACCTGCAGACGGACCAAATACGACAGAAACCCAATTAAGACCAAATACTGTGTCACACCCTCACCTGACAGACCTTTCGAAGAACTGATGATGGACACACTTCACTATGAACAAAAGTATATAATAACACTTGTAGATAATTTTTTCTAAACGACTCTTTGCCCGACTTACTTCAACTCTCAATGCTACAAATGTACTTCAGGTGCTAACAGACTACCTAGAATTATATCCGACGCCTACACGAATAAAAATGCACAATGGAAAGGAATTTAAAAATTCACTGATTCAAAATTTTTTAGAAACCCAAGGGATAGAACCCTATTATATTACACCAAATCATCCCAATTCCCTAGGACTCTTAATCAGGATACACTCCACAATGATTGAAATCATGAGAAGCATAACTCTGCAGGAATCAAATATTACATTGACAAAGACACTCAAACTGACCGTATTAGCCTATAACAACACTCTACACCAACAACTAAAATTGACACCAAACGAAATCACTTTTGGACCAAACCACCGCACCCCCACCTTAACAGAAGCCAATATCAAAGAGAGATTGGTGGAACAATACCATGACAGACTGAAACTAGTTCAATCCATTATAAAGGAAAATGTTGTAAAAGAGAAACAAACTAGAACGGACAAACTCAATAAAAACAGGGAAGACCCAGAAATCCCTACGGAAACGTATGCGCGAATCAGGACAAGAGTTAAGGCGGAAAATCCATACAAACCAGTGATTAAAGTACGCGACAAAAACAAAGAGATCATAGTACACAAAGACAATTTACACAGACCAAGGAAAGTCTATAAAACACGAAAAAAGCCAATTACCAACCCAGACAATCCCTCTGTTTTAGATGGAGATACAAATACGGCATCTGGCTCTTTGGTTCCTCCAGACACTGACTCAGATACTCCAATATGATGTGACTGACATCTCAAAGACTCCTGGTATACTGCCTATCAAACTGCCCGACTCATATACTCTCGACAAATATTATACCTTGACGCATTACATTAATTATACTCACCCATACACTGAACTTCTTGACACAGAACAAATTCTTCCGAAATTCAAAGACCTCAAAACGCAGGACGTCACAAATCGACTCCTCCAATTTACGAAAAACAAACTTAAAACAATTTTTAATATAAATACTAATCCAAGGAGGAAGCGTGGTATCATTAATGGTTTAGGTTCAGCCATTAAATGGTTAAGAGAAAATATGGACGCACAAGACAAACAATACTATGATAAAGTAATCAACACGATTCAGACAAACTCATACCACATAGATCACAATATTGAACGGCAGACTATATACAACAAAAACTTAATCAATACATTAAAACATGTCATAGATGCCCTAAACAGAAACAATGACAGATCATTGACGTTAATTAATTCCATGGACAATGACGAACGCCATATTCACCTCACCGAACTCTACATAATACTTAACTATATTTATATTCGGATAAATGAATTAGAAAACAGCATAGAAATGTATAAAGTGGGAATCGCCCATTCTTCGCTCATAAGTCAAATAGAAGTAAAAACCCTTTCAAAACTTCCGCTTATTTCAACCAATTTAGAACTTCTGTGGATGACCAGTAAAATACATTGTGCCATCAATAAAGGTGTTCTTCACTTCTTTGTGTCACTTCTTTTACACAGCAGACGATACACTACATACTACTTACTACAAGCTCCAATAATACACAACAACCAACAGATCTCTACAATCGCACCATATACCACCATCTTAAGCAACAACACTAACATATTTTATGCTAATTGTACTTTTATATTAAATAATTATTATTGTAACCAAATTAGAACGATAAGTGATTCATGTATTTCTCAACTACTTCTAGGAAATCCTCAAAAATGTATAACAACATCTGTTCATTCGGACTCTTTTATTAAATATATAGCTGATGTAGATCTGTACTTTAGCTTTAAGAATAGTTATATGCACATTTCAGACATAACAACACCCATTTTTCTCCCCACAACAGCCCTCATTAAACTGCAAAATAATGAATCTATCCTGGAATATCCCCAACCTAGAACAGAAGTCATAGACACAGAAATACTGTACTTTGAACACAGCCCAAAGCATATAAAACAATTCAATATCACATTTGACCACTTAGACATCCCTAGAATAGAAAATATTAGTATAGAACCATTAGAATTTATAAATTTAGATTATACACAAGTAATCCTGTATGTAATAGTTTTATACTTATTTATTTTTAATATCTTAATATTAGTTAAACAATGTAAATCAATGTGTCTGGAACCCCAACCACCTCACCAGAACCCGTCTACAGATAACATCTCTTTGGAAGCAACTCCAGCAACCGTACCCAGAAGAATTTTTGATCCCTGGAGACTCCCTTCCTGATAAAAAACTTCTCAGCGGACTTCGAATCTTCGGCCGGGGGGAGTTATAGCTCCAGAAGCCACCGTTCCCACACCTCCAGACGACACGTCAGCAGCCGACTCAGCATTCTTCAATAATTTTGTATAAATACTTCTCCTCTTCTTTCCCATCCTCATTCCTGTCTCAGTAGCCGAATTGCTTGTATTTATGTAACTATTCTAAATTTGTTCTGGTGTTACCAATAAAGTTTTTTTTGGAGATTCTGATAGCCGAGTATTTAGTTGACGATAATAAATATCAGTTTTAATTTATATATCTCTGACTGTTCATGGAATATACCTAACAGGTATCAGGTATGGGACATCCTAACAGCTATAACATCCATTCATATGAACTAGATATATATTTTAAAAACAAACACTTTTTGACACCTGAAACTCAAAATATACTTGGGAAGAGGGGAAAAGTTTGGTCACGAGCACTCACAAAGGCTTTTGCACCAAACATTAGAGGAGCTATTTGACAATCGAATAGTGTAATGATTGCAGTCGGGAAATGCCAGCAGTAGGATCAAGTGGAGAGTTTCCAGTGAAAACCATAACTGCTCAAGTGCGCGCTACCTGCTATCCTCTCTCCGACTCCTAGGGTAAGCCTTTCCTTACATATTTTGAAAAATGTTATATTGCCACTTGGGAAACACTCAGAGGATGCACAGGAAGCAAGGAACAAAGGTATTCGGATGTACACGGAATAAGTCGAATAATGAATATTCAGATTTTTTTTTTTTTTTGCAGACTGGTGCTATCATCCGATTCAGTGATATCATCAAGACGGCAACTACCAAAAACAACAAAATACCAATCAAGAGATGTTATAAAAGATATGTAAAGTTTATGTTTCCTCAAATGAAATTTCACGAGTCCAGTGAAAAAGAAATGACTGACACCTCATTAGATGACTCAAATGTTTTGGATGAAAACAGTCTATGCCTGCTC
>CM032228.1:79690000-79870000 GCA_019009955.1 Riptortus pedestris | reverse complement strand
TTACCCTACTAATGTGATAAAGCCGGGCAAAATGACTTTTTACAAAAAAAGTAGGGTAAGACGTCTTTAAAAACTTAGATTTTGTTTTTGAAACTGTGGTTGCGTTAACAGATAAGTAGAGCTTTATTTCAACAAAACTTTTCTTATTTGTGGTAAAAATTGTGGTTTCTGGAAGCCTTCAAACCTTAACTACCCGGTTTTACCCCAATTTCCCCTACTAGGGCCTCTGATGCACCATGAGGATCAGATCTTGTGTTAAACGCCAATAGTTTCTTCTCTTGATATAAACTCAGGACATTCTGCTCATAGCCCAGTTGATAATCCTCGTAAGTGGTTACTTACGAACCGCGGATTACACAACTCTGCAAACATCATTGACCGCATAAAGGCGGCCTTAACGAAACTCATTTAGAAGGATGGTAATTCTAGCAATGTACAGCATCCAAAACCCTCCACTGAAAACCTCATAACAGACGCCTTGGCCAGTAAGCCTTTTTCATGTATTGCCTCAAAATACAGCGAATTACTACATTTAATTCTGACGTAGCGTGTGGTTTTTTTAAAATTTAATAAAATGCCATGGCCTATCAAGAATTATCCAAGTAATGTTAATATTAATATTCTTAATGATTGAACAAAGAAAATTAACTCGACAAGATGTCAGAGTGCTTTCCATTCTGACAACTCTATCATCAGTACCTGTTGACAATGAAAATATAAAAAATCTGATGTTGACACCACTAGTATTACTTGGACTCCTATTAAATAGAATAAACAAAACGTTTGATTGCACTTCATTTAAAATAATTTCATTTCCATGCTCGATTATCTCCGCTTCGACGCATTAAATCGAAAAATGTAATAGAACATAATTTAAAGATTTTCTTATGATAATGATGATCCTCAACGCCCACCCCAATCCCAACATTCTTTGTCGATTTCGTTCAAATTGAAAGTTGCACAACTAGACAGTATAACAATCCTAAATATGCCTGGAATAACCCTCTAAGGATTACCGTTTTGGAGTTATGTGAAATGTATACATACTCAGTTACATGTTCAGGGATAACTGATAATTCCATTGAAATATGGAAACCGAAAATGAATCCATTGAAGCCAAAAAAGAAGTAATTGTTATAGAAATTAAAATGTTCTATTATTTTATTTTTAATCTTATAATTACTACTTATTCAATTATACCGAAATTGCAATCATTTTATTAGGTACTTCACTAATTATGTTTAGACTTAAGGCCTATTTGTCTTGTCAACTTCTTTGATTTATAACAACTAACATTTCTTTTCTCTTTCTATTTTTATTTTTATGATGAAGTCCAAAAATCTAAAGAAAAGTTAATAGTTGTAAAGCAAGATGTTGACAAGAGAAAGAGGCCTTTAGTCTATTTACAGAAATAAGAAAACTATTTTTACAGGTTAAAATTAAAAATTAAAAAGTTCCCAGTAGAACATATACACAATTTCAATAAATAGTTAAAATAAATAAATGAATAAAAAATGAATTTTTACAGTTAAGAGGTCTAAAATAGAATGAATAGTAAAAAGCGAATAGTCCAATTAAAATTAAAAACCCCAAAAATGAAGGAACAACCACCGGAGGAGCTACATAAAGCAATACATACAAAAAACGTAAATGAAGAAAAATAGAGAAGCGAGACAATGACCAACCTCTTCACAAAGATGACAGGAATCAAGGATTCCCTGTGACTGAGGCCTCAGGACTGGAGAGCGGTGAGAGAGGCTTCCGAGACATGCTTCAACCTGGTTCCTTCTCCCGTCTTATTAATATTGAGGCGTCCTTTCTTCATCCTACCTAGTTTTATGAATAGGTTTTCGGTTATGCTCAGAGTCTTGCTTTTTTTGCTTCCTAGAGCAGCCCATAATTTATAGCAGATTTCTCATGACCCTCCTTCTCGATGTGGGCATGGAACTCTGTGTCTCGGGTAACATGCTCTTTCAGCTGGGTTCTGATCTTTCTTCCACTTTGTCCGACGTACGATACATCACAACTAGAGCATGTTACCCTGTAAACTCCATTTTTAACCATTTTAACTATTTATTGAAATTGTGTATATGTTCTATTGGCAAGTTTTTAATTTTTAATTTTAATCTGTAAAAATAGTTTTCTTATTTCTGTAAATATTTACTGGGACACTAATTTAAAAAAAATTTTAAAGTTGTATGTTTTAATTCTAATTCTTGACCATCGACATGTACATATATTTTCTTAATTTTTTTTTTAATTAAATGACATATTATGCAACGTTTTTATGGTAATTGTTTGCCAGCAGGGCACTGATGATGGAGCGTATGCTCTGAAAGCACTCTGTCGCAACGAATAAAGATCAGTGAAGGAACGAGGCGTTTTTTCTTACCTGAGATAATAATTCCTTCACCATCCAGCACCTCAAAAAATGGATTACTGACAATATGTACTGATAACTTCACTACTTATTGTGCAGTACAATAACTCATGAACACGTGAATCACTGAAGATCACAGAACACGGCACTGCACTGATCTTCACATAAAACACTGTACCACACTATTAAACTAAAATGCACTGTTTACTAAAGCTGCACAGAACGCAATGTTTCACTATTAAGAGAACTGAGAACTAACTGGACGAGCTGGTCCACTTTTATAGACGGGTGGCGAGTTCAAATAAAAAGGATCGAAACTGGTCTAGGTCCAGCCATCGGTCGGATGCTTTAATTTTCTACGTACTTCTTAAATAGTGATTAATTATGCGTAATTTTTCAAGTTCACAGTTTTCTATATCAATGTTTTATTGTTAATTAATTATACATTGTATTTCAAATAATGCAAATGTCACTATATATTTTATTTTCAGTTCTAAGTATAATTGTTTATCTCTGATCAAAGGGTTTTACATGAACCTAGTAGTTATTATAAAGAGGCAAAATACTGAAAGGCGTAAAGGTATTGTATATAGCTGTGAAGGGGAATAACTGAAGTGAGGAGGTTATGTTAAGAAAGTAAAACGACTGAATATTTATAGGATCGAATGGGGGAATGCGAGAGATAAAGATAATGTATACGGCGTAAATAATAGAGAGCAAATATCGTTTATTCCCCTTTAGATGGAGGCAAGGCTCTGTAATTGGGCTGAGGTCGGGAGGTACTCCGCTTCGGGGCATAAATATCACAGTAATGGCCGAAACAGCCATTTCTCAAATGAATTAACTTCACACTTTACCGAACTTAGTCCAGAATTTCTAAGCCTGTTTAAATCTTCAAAAGGGCCCATAAGGTGCAAATAATAAATTAGAATTTTCTTGATGGGTGCATGACTGTAACCACAAATTACCTTTAGTGAGCTCCTTAATTAGGATGGAAAGAATAAAACTAGTCGATAATAGGGATATGGTGATTGACAATGGTAAGTGAAATAAAGGAGGTAGATTATGAGGCATTTAAATAAAATAAGTAAATAATAAGTTAAGCAAATGGGTCTTTCTGTCTTCGTCATTAAGTATTGATTGATTAAGTTGATTTGGAGCGGCCGATTCTAGGTCTCGAGGGAACTACTTCTTCTCTCCTAAAGTTTCTGAAACTTGATGGCCACATAAAAACAGTGTTCTTAATAGTTCTTAGTTTGTTGTCAGTTCTTGTAATAGACCATTCGGTGTGCCATGCATCTAAAATGAGGTGTCTCATATGTCTTCAAAAGTCTTCATGTAATACTTCTATTTTTTCATATTCAAGTTTATCAGATGCTTTTCGACCTCTGAGTCCACAGTTTCATTCGGACATAAGTTTTTGTTTTTAAACCAATAGAATGTAGTGTATTTATCTAGACTGATGAGCCCTTATTTTATTTTTTGGGCTTTCGGGTGATTTTTGTAACACATTTTGTAGTGATTGAAGGAAACCTAAAGAATCTGTGCAAATGATAATGTATTTAATTTGTGATGTGTGGTTGTTCTTGTGTGCCAATAGGATACCTTGGAGTTCGGCTCCTAGAATGATGTAACAAGAAGGCATTGTCTGGATGATTCTTTCTGTTACTGCAGCTGAGCCGACCCCCTTTTCGTTTTTATACCCATCAGTAAACCACACAGTATATACGCTGCCTGCCCGTTTATCGTGTAGAAATTCGTTGAAGTGTGTTCGGTAATGGAATTTGGATAGTGTATCAGACTTTTTAAATTTTGTGAGTGATAATTCTATGGTGTATCGACTAAACCAAGGGGGTTCCTCAGTTGCTTTCTGAGAACAAATTTCAAAGTTTGCGAGGTTTTTAGTTGTGCTTCAACGTCCTCTAGCGTATACTTAATGGACGGTTATGGGTTAGTCTCCGTTCATATATAAATATATATAAATATATATATATATATCTTCATACTCATTGTCTAGTATATTTCCATTGCACGAGGATGATGGAGGAAATGATTTTATCTTATAGAAATATTTTGCTATTTAATATTTTGTTCTTTTGTCTAGAGAGGGTTCTACAGCTTCTACCTCGACTGTCGAAAGGGCTTGATCTGAATACTCCTAATGCTAATCGTAAGCCTGAATTGTGTATACTGTTAAGCATATTAATTACTGTGGACTTGGCAGACCAGCATGCTAGACTACCGTATTATGCTACACTACCGTATTCCAAAAGAGACCTTATAATATAAGGTAATGCTAGACATGTATCGTTGTTATATTATAACAACGATACATGTCTAGCATTAATTTTCTGTCAGGTCTCCATTTTGTATTGCTTAGAATCCTCATAAGATGTAGCGACTTCTTACATTTTACGAGGAGGTTCTTTAAACGGGGAACCGATGTCAGACGTTGGTCAAATTGTATTACTAAAAATTTCAGTACATTTGTTTGAAGAATTGTTGTGCCCCTATTGAAAAGTGTTAGTTGAAAGTGTGTATTTCGTTTTCCCTTGGTAATTAATATGGATGATGCCACCTTGTTAGACCTTTGTTCCAGAAATGTAATTGTGTGATATATTCGTTCCTGGGCTGTTACAACAAAATAAAAAAATAATCAGAATAAAAAAATAAAATCATCAACATACAGGGCAGTTTTGAACATCCTCTGGGATGTATTCTTGAATGGTATCAATTACAGCGATAAACAAGGTGGTGCTGAGTCCGCTGCCCTGTGGAACACCCATCTCTTGTAAAAATAGGTCAAGTAGCAATTGCCATTTCTTACCTTGAATGCTCTATTCGAAAGGAATGATCCAATAAAGTTATGACATTTTCCACGAATACCACATTCATGAAGTCATGAAATGATTATGTCTTGATGAACTGTGTCAAAGGATTTTGTAATGTCAAATCAAAACTGATAATTAAGATTTCTTGTTTATAAGTGAGTTCAATATGAAATCCTGACTATATGGTCTGTTGTTGAATTTTATTTCTTATAACCACATTGAAATCCAGATAGTCTGTCTCTCTCTGGATCTTTGTACTCTAGAAATCTAATCACTTAACATTCTTTCTAATAATTTGCACGCACAGCTCGTATGAGAGATTGGTCTGTAACTTGATACATCAGACTTATCTTTATATGATTTTAGCATAGGAATTATAATTTTTTGTCTCAAACATTCTGGAATTATTCCCGTGTCATAGACAATATTAATGATGTCCAAGAGTTTGAGTTGATGCCGATTCTGTTAGTGTTTATTTACCATGAAATTTTATCTGATCCAGGTGCACCTTTCATATTGGAAAAACTAAGCTCGGCGATTTAAATTCTGATGTTCATAAAACATGGTTCTTTTATGTATATATATAATTTAAATAATAGCTAAATTATCCAAAATCTCTAAACATGATATAATATTTTAAATGAAATGCAATCACATACAAAGATGATATCATGACCCATCGAAAAACTTAACTAATGCTTAAGTGGCAATATTTAATCCATTTAATGACAACTTCACAAACAAGAGCTTCTCCATCACCTATTAAGAAAACTAATTGTTAACTTGACCAACACCTTAAAGTTTTCAGGAAAATCCATAGCACGAGAATGTAGTAAGTTAGCGTTTATTGCCAAACAATCGTTCACTTCATTCTTTTTGTACATTCAAAATAGATCGGAGAATGTGGAACTGAACAGCTAAGATATTCTTCCTAAAATATCTTTAGTTAAACAACGGTTTCAACAAACTCATTCAGGCTATTTCGAAACACAAAAAAATGGTTTCTTGACAAAAAAGAAGTATGTATGAACAATTGATAATGGAGGTTTATACATAGAGAGAGAGCACTCCAGATAATTTAACACAAACTGAATCCACGATATCAAATGTCATTAACTAAAAATCGTTTTCTGTGAGTTGATATTCAAAGGACATTCAATAGTACCAGGCCAAATCCCATTCCTTTGGTGAATTTGGAATGAATGTACGTAGAAACTCATAAAACTTACTGAAAACTGGTCTATTCATATCAAGAGTGGATATCCTCATTCCAGGAATTTTAATCAAGAAAATGGAACACCTCAAGGATACGCTCTTCACTCTATGTAAAGCTGATGTTCGTAAATAAATAAATGACTTTAAAGTCATGCCTCTTTCTTGAACAAATTAAATATTGATTTTTATAGCTCACAACCTTTAATCCCTGTTTCTCTCGATACTAAAATCATACATAATTGGCTACAAAGTGTCTTAAAAAATATTACCGATGAAATTAAAATCTGTAGCCTTCCAATAGCAATGGAGAATGCCTTTCCAAAGTTGTCACTATGTAGACAGAAAGTTGACTTTCTAATATATTTGACCTTTCTAATTATTTCAGAATTCAATTTAATAAGCCATATTTAAAACAAAAATTTCAAATCAATAAAATCTTAGTGAGTTAAACTTGGTGAGTACCAAAATGAGTTTTGTTCTGGAATATTGATTATATTCATTATCCCAATATATATTGATTACTTCAAAAATAATTAAAGTATATATAAGGAAGTATAGAAACAGCCATTTTGAAATAACCCATTTCCATCTTGAAATAGCAGCGTTTTAAAAAACTTTATATACAGATGGCTTGGCAATCCATTACCTGACCCATTCAAAGTTTAATGAAAATGGTCCTGACGGTCGGCCTGTAGAAAACAGACGAAATGTAGAACGGTTGGGTTAAAACAGGAATATGCTCCGCTCTGTCAACTACCGCTCAAGTTAATTCATCGCTTCTAATTTTAATGGATATGAAATTCAATTTTCGTAAAGTTATTCGTGAATTGTAGATGTTTTGTACTTATGGTTGGATGATTTCTCGAGAGAATAAAGTATTAAGAAGCTAGATAATGTTTATATGTTGACTTGATTAAATTTCAACGTTATTTTTCCCTGGGTACTGGATTGGATCTTGTACAACCACTCTGATGTTCTTTCTAGTCTTGGAATATTGATCACAATATATTATAATTGACTTAATATTAATTAAAGTAATCAATCAAATCAGTGTGAACTTTACAACTAGAGCATACTACAAGTGCCAAAATGGACAGAGTAAACATGGAAGATGATTTACAGGTCCTAGGTGTAGGAAGTCTCCTATCTTAGTCTACCTAATCATATCGGCAAGGATGAAACTAGCCATCTAGTAATCAGTACTTAAAATTCGTTAATACTTTAAACAAGTCTTGTTTTTAAACATTGTATTGGTACCTTCCTTTTTGCTTTTTAAAAGAGCGATTTGACACTTCACACCTCATATTGTACATTGTTCTATCATATTAATTAAAACAGAATGCCTGAAAAACATTTTATCAGGTTTTCTCCAGTGCTTAGAATAGTTCTTTTTGTTTTTTTGGCGTGAAACTAGATTTATTTGATCCTTCATGCTCAAAGATATATGAATCAAAGGTAATAAATGGATTATTTACTGCTTCCGATTATTCAATGCTTATATTTCGACAAGAAACTATGACAATATAAATTTGATTCCGAATAATAGCAAGGAATTCAAATCAACAGCATTAAATACTCCTAATTAGATTCGATTAATTTTGCTGGAATGCCCAGTAAATACCATTGAAAAGAACGTGCAAGAAATCCAAAAAATGCAAAATAATAAAAAAGAAAGGGGGCTAAAATGTAAATACCCTAAATATTTATGTTTGGATTTTATGTAAACAATCCTATTAATGAAATTGACAGACATGAAAGTACTATATCTGGTGTAGTTTATTATCATTAAAACAACTTCTTGTAAATTAATCAGCTATTGCGCTTCTCCATAATTTTAAGGAACACAACAGAAATAGAATTCTATTTATGAGGAGTCTCATCTGGCGTCTATTTCTAGTTTTTCCGTCCCTCATAAAATAATCATCTCCTCTAGATTGTCTCCCTTTTTTAAGTATATTCAAGAAATTAACCAATAATACAAACCGAGACACTCACACCCCCGCTGAACTAATCACAAAACGCCACGCCATCACATACACAGGACCTGGCCATATAAATTCACCAACATACTACAAAAAGAAGGACTTCACACAACGTTCAGAACCAACAACACACTAAGACAAAAGCTGACAAATGAGATTGAGAAGAAAGACGTTTACAATATGAACAGTGTATACAAAATCACGTGCAGTTTCAATAACACGTACATTGGACAGTCTGGGAGGAGACTGAAATCACGATACACTGAGCACATACGCTCATTTAGACAATGAGTTTTTCCGTCCCTCATAAAATAATCATCTCCTCTAGATTGTCTCCCTTTTTTAAGTATATATGTGACAGTCCACTTTCTTGAGCTAAAGAAAACTATTTCAGGGTTACACAATTCATGAATTTGTTTGCTACTCTGTTTGCCCATTGTTAACCATAACTGAAACTAGTGATAATGATGCTTTAAGTACAATAGAACTCCCAAGACTAAACTCTTTATTTTTCACATATGTTCATAACTTAACATATCTCAACAGAATTTTTATAAAATTTGCTATGCTTTTACAAAACATAGAGTATACCATTGTGGCTCAAATACGGTGGCCACAAATATTATAACGACAGTCAATTGTGGAAAATTGTCAAATTGGTTAGAATCGACACAATAGTCAAATAACATGTCAAGATTGTTTGGAAAAATTCCATTTAAAAAAAAAATAATTTGATTTTTATTTCTTTTAGTATACTAGTTTTATTATCAATGAAATATCCTTATAATACTAGTATACTAAAAGAAAGAAAAATATCCTTATGAAGATTTTGTATATTTTGTTCTGAGATATCCAATCATTGCAATCAGTACCAAAAATTGTTTTAAACATTGTATTAGTACCTTCCTTTTAACTTTTGTAGGGAGTTTTTGTATGGAGTTTAGGTTGCTGCAAGAAGAACTGAATAATTCAGTTTTGCTCGCTCCTCATTGCACTACATTCCAAGTTCCAATATTTAGTTTTAAGCCCTCATTTATGTTTCCTTAATTTCTTTTATCGGGATACGTACCAGACCTAGCTATGTTTGGGACCCCCCCCCCCCCCAATGACCTAGTGGTTCCACGGGTACTTTATTTTGGAGCATTCTTCTTTTTTCTTTTTTTTTAAATCTGTCACACCACCTATTACAGGCAGTATTTTTTCTTTCTAGAAGGAGGGTGACTGTTTCTATGCTTTCTAATAAATGCAGTAATAAATGTCGGACATACCTGATTAGAAGGGATCAGATGTTCCCTCAGCTCTCTTGTGAAACGTTCCTTGTAGGTGATATTCCATCTCTACTAACAACAATCAATGACGTGTGTTCAGCGCTAATTAACACTGGCCCTATTAGACAATCTGAAATTCTATAGAGGAGCACCAAATGTGCTATTGATACTGCTACCGAAATAGAAGGTAACATAACCTGTTTCCATAGCAACCAGTTACCATATACAATTCTTTATTTATGCTACCTATTATTATGCTTCCAATTTTTCGTACTTAGGCTAATTGAGACGGGTTATCTACAGGTTACTACCCTTTTAACAAATTTTCCTTAAGGGGACACTTCATCCTTAGCTTCCCCACAACTGCTAAACTTACAGCCTGCTAGCTGTTTAAGATTTGAGCTTCTTCTTACGATTACATGATCTTCATTGCCCGGAGTGTATGAAAAAAGTTTGCATTTCAATACTGGGAGGATTTGAAATCACTTAATGTTTATTCTACCAGAGTCGACAGTAGTCATCGATTCTGCATAGTTCTCCAGAAAGCTATGAATGCAGAACACAAGAAGTACAACTAGTAGAACAAGAAGAATTTCAAAGAAAAATATTCAGTTATTGAACAGTTTTCATATTTCCCAAGCAAAAAAGGGTACCTCAGCTACAGCACTTAATAATGGACGATTTTATTGCCTACTATATTTTTGAGTAAAGTGTGATAGCATTAGTAACTAATTGTCATTTGTTCTGCAAGACAAGTTAACATTCTTACATTACCAAAACATGTACACAGCAGACTGGAATATGTGCTTACTGAAGCCATACACAACAAATATTTTCATTATTCGGCCTCAAAAGATTTCTCTAGCGAAACCAAAACCTTAGCTAGTTCAAAATAGTTACAACCAGGGCTAATTTCTTTTAACGGGCTTTAGGGAGAGAGTATATATATATATACCCCAGTTCTCATATTTCATAGAAAAATAAATTAACATCTTACATTATCTTGTGACATAAATGCTTTAGATAAAAGAAATGAAATAAATAGAATCGACTGAGAGAATCTCGTTTTATAAGTTTCTTATAAGTAACTTTCAAGATCTGAAAGGATATTTTCAAATAAAATAGAAAATCAAATTTCATACTTTGAAATGAAGTGTCTATTTATTATAAGTCTCTTATCTAGACAGTGAGATTACAGAATTCATAATTCATAGAAGGAAAAGAAGATATTACTAGTTCTACTTGAATGGTACAATGAGGGAGCAGTCTTCAATATTAATGCCATATATATTGAATCTTGAATTCCCCTCTTTCATTCGTTTCAAGTAATCAGTATCTTTCTCATCAAGACGTTCAATAATGGATGATTCTAAAGAAAACACTATAGCAGAATTAAATTAAAATATTTAAATCATCTAAACTTATATTATTAATTCTACAGTATCCCTAGAATATTTCTTAAATAAAGACATTCGATAATCTATCGCAGACGATACAAGGATATGATTTTTAAGTGAATATTAAAAAATAATGTTGAGAGTGTAAAATGTATGATTAATACATTCAGACAGGTCTAAATTGGGTTTTGAGACCAAATAAAGTAGCTACTAGACGGAGGTAATTTTAAGTACTTCATTATACATGAAAAAGAATTATCTTAGTAACGGATCATGTAGACTCAAGTCAGGCCAAAACTACAATTTCTGCTAACCAGTTAGTAATCATTAATGAGGAACTACTAATAAAAAAAGTGGGCGTGACCTTGAATGGTGTGGATGAGGTGGGGGCCTCCTCGGCTGGTAAGAAGATCCTAAGATATGTCAAGGCGCGACTATGTCAAGTACCTGAGATTGTACGCGGGAGCACTCCCTGTCCTTGTCACGCGAGATTGGCAGAAGGACGGATGGCTCAACCAAATGCAGACTGGGCTGTGGTAGAGATGAGACACAAGTGCATGCCGTCAGCCAATACCCGGCAATGCGGCCTGCGGTCACCTTAAGGCATCATGCAGAAGTGAAGCTTCTTAGTGAGTCCTTGCGGAGGAGAGGATGGAGGGTCTTTGTGGAGAAGACACTCGTCAGGGAGCAGGAGGAGGAATGCAAACCGGACATTATAATTGCCAACGAGAAGAGGTCATCTTGGACGTTACTGTCGTGACTCTTTAAGGACGAGACCTTCAGTCAGCTGAATGTGGAGAAGTATGGCAGGGAGTAGGTGCTGAGCGCTGCGGTGGCCGCCACGGGCAGTCTGGCGAGGAGGCGTAGGGTCATTCCAGTCACTGCTACATATAAAGGAATTCGGGCCAAGTGGACTATGAAGGAGCTTAGGAGCTATTATATTGGTGTGGGAAGCAGAGTACTTCACTGGATGACCCTGCGGATACTCCGGGGTGGCAATATGAATTTTGGGACATTTAGGAAAATAGCCACCCAGCGAACAGAATGCAGTCGTCGGCGTGTACTGATCCCAAAGACGTAGCCCATGGTAAAACTGGACCACCGCTGTGTGAGGAACTATTTTTTTGCCTAATCCTCTATAAACAAGTTATGAGTTTTTATTCTGACATGTTTGTTTTTGTTCTTTGTATGGACTGACAGAACATTTTTTTTTGTTTTGTTTTTTATGATACGGAAGTTTTGTTTTATATTTTGGTTATTTCTGTTATATTTTTTATGTATTTTGTATTATTATTTTTCTTGTGTTAAGTCTAGGTTAGGGTCTGTCCTGAATGTGTTAGGCAAGCTTAGGCGAGTCACCCCAGCCGGGGGTAGGCTCATATATTTTGACCCGTAGGGTCAATCTCAAAGGGTGTAGCGAGCCCAAATGTATAGACACTGTTTACTTATTTATTTTTTATGTTTGTAATGTAATTTGTTAAATGGAGTATTTATTATTATTATTTCTTAAAGCCCACTTTTTGCAACTAATGCTAATTGGGACGGGTTATCTACAGGTTGCCACCCTCTTCCAGGGTAGGACTATGGATTTAATTTAATGAATTCTGTCACTAAATAAATTTCTATTGCCCAGGCGGGAATCGAACTCACCACTCTACGTTTGCCGTGTGAGATTAAAGTCAACGCTTTAACTCACATGGCTAACCTGAGCCCCAAAAAATGGAGTATTTAATGTAATGTAATAAATTGTCGCAAATAAAATTTTTAGATAGGATCGATGGGCATTTGAAGAAATATTTTGAAAATCCCATCATGAGTACTACTGATTAAGCTTAACCTCATGAGCAATAACAGATTTGATCCCCAAAGGAAATCTGCTAAAACAATTTATTAGAAATATTAAGAAGAATGAAATTCTGATCTTTAGTCCGATAACTGGGAAAGAGTCAAGAATTTAATGTTTTGCCGTCTATCTGTGCTAGTGGTCATAGTTTCTCTCTTATTTATGATTACTTTTGAAGGGTCCGGCCATCAACTTCAGGCGACCCCCCCCCCAGGGGTACCTTGGTTTGCTGATAAGAACTAACATCTTAAATAACAAGACCATCAGAGTGATTGTACAAGATTCTAGAGATTTTTATTCGTCAATTTTCTACGCAATGAAATGAAAATTGCGGGTGCTATAGCTTTAACAGATTGGGCACGTAGTTTAGGAATGTACATACAGAAATTTACTTCTCAGAAAAGGTGTAGTTTGTTTTTTATTCCTTTTTCTGGCCAACTTGTGCTGTTAGTGACGTTCATTTCAGGTGTGATTTTTATTCTGCAGAAAATTGTTGTTTCGTGTAGGACTGTTCCCAAGGCGCCTCTTTGTGGGACGAGCTCACTGCTAAAATGCCTAAAATGCCGTTCACGGTTGGAAGAGGTTCCTTTATACTCCTTCTATTTCCACAACAATTTTTGTTGCAGGGTCCTTTGTTGGTTTTTGTAACGAACATAAGCACTAAACATAATAATGGACAAAATCAAAATCATCAATGGACTATTTTTATTAATATTGTGATCTATTATCAACACTAGATACCAAACATCCTATTTTTTTATCTCCATTTTTTGAGGTGCTGGATGGTGAAGGAATTATTATCTCAGGTAAGAAAAAAGTCCGTCACGCAGGGGCTGCGTAAACTAAGCAGATTTCCCTCGTGAAGTTTAGTAATAGATAAATATACATACTGCTAACACAACAACACCGTCAATAAATACAAACGGAAATAAGAAATGTTTCATCCAATTTCAATAACCTGCCGACAGGAAGCGTTAGGTTAGAAATGTAAACAAACGGGTCGGCCCGGCTCACACCGGAAAGAAAAGCAATTACTAGAATATACATGAATATAACACATTATTTTATTGAGAACTATTTACTATATCTAGTACTGTAATAAATAATGAGTCAGAATAATTGTTATCTCAATCAATAAAATTTTAGAAGTCCAAAACTTTAAGATGGGGGGGGGGGGTCACCAGAACATATTTGCATGTATCTCGTATAATAAAGGTCTCTTGAATACAATTTTTGGTATTTAAACTTCCAATGATGTGATTTATTATGTAGCAGAGTATAGTTTACGTAACATGAGTAGAAGTAGCGGTTTGCTGAAAACTGAAAAATGCAAATATTTCGGTTAATATTCAAGATAGAGAATAAACGTACATAACAATATTTATAGTAAATTTAATTTGCAATAAGATTGGTTATATACAATTTTTCGATCCGATGCATAATAACGGAGATATTTGGAATTTTCGAAAATCCCCCCCCTTTAAACCTCCCCTCCCTCTGGTCCGATTTCAGCCATTAACGAACTTGATCTGTCTTTTTACATAAAACGGTTAAATATCGAGTTTCGTAACGATTAAACAAAAATTGCGACCGCTAGAGCGGTAACAGACAAGTATATAATAAATATATATATATATATATATATATATATATATATATATATATATATATATATATGAACGGACCTCATTTTCGTCATCTACTAGGTAGGATCGATGGACTTTGAAGAAAAATTTCGAAAATTCCGTCATGAGTACAACCTCAATAGCTGATTTCTCTTAAGGGAAATCTGCTAAAAACGCCTCTTTCCTTCACTGTTCTTCAGAAGTGTTAATCACTATTATTATAATTATATAAACTTATTTTCTTAGATCTCGGTTTTTTATTGTGTTTTATTTTATTTATATGGCAACTAAGTGTAATGAATTATTAGATGATCGATTTTACTTCTGTCATTATTAAACAAACAGCTACAACTACTACTGAACCTTTAAGCTCGCTCTCTGAAGATTTCGATTTGTTCAAAATCATAGAGAAGTTTCCATATTGACGGCCCCTAGAGAAACCTTTCGGGGTTAAGAAGCTCGAAATCAATCAAACTTTTTTTGATGAAGAAAATTAAATTATTTTATAATTAAAGTAATCATTTAATGAAGAAAGACCTATGAAAATTAAGCACCGATAGATCATAAACGACTGCTAAGCCTTAGCGTGGCACTGGGATAGAAATATGCTATCAAGACTCACTTTTATGTTTTATGTTGATGCTTGATAGACTAGCCCCTTGATTTGGATTCCTAGGCAACGAGCTATTGTTGGTGGTCCCTGAAATTCAAACATCTTCAGGTAAACACACTCTGGCATTTATAAGTTATTAGACAACCCTTAAATCTTATAGGCTGCAGTTAAAATTTCTTCTGGCTTTAGCTTTTTTGATGACATTGGTCTAACAATGTCTAAAATAAATATTACTTTAGTTATTAAAAAAAAATTATATTAGGAGCCAATTCAGCACGAAAATTATTTGTAGCCTTTACTAAATATATTTCATCATTTATATCCATGAAAACTTCACTGGCGTAATATATTATCTACAATGGTCTCTGGGCAAAGACCCTTCAACATGGAATCGTATTACTACAAAATATAAATTTAAAAACTTGATAAGATACCTTTTCCGTTTGATCCCTTAGAAGATGTCAATCTAATGCAAGAAAACAATACCATTCTTTCAAACGAAGATAAGGAGATCGAGTTTTTAGCAGATTTCCCTTAAGGGAAACCAGCTATTGAGATCGTACTCATGACGCGATTTTCGAAAAATTTCTTCAAATGTCCATCGATCCTACCCAGGAGATGACGAAAATAAGGTCCGTTCAAAATTATATATATATATATATATATATATATATATATATATATATATATATATATATTTGTCTGTTAACGCTCTAGCGGTCGCAATTTTTGTTTGATCGTTACGAAACTCGATATTTAACCGTGTTATATAAAAAGACAGATCAAGTTCGTTAATGGCTGAAATCGGACTAGAGGGAGGGGGGGGGGTTTAATGGGGGGATTTTGTGAAAATTCTAAATATCTCCGTTATTATGCATCGGATCGCAGAGTTGTATAGAACCAATGTTATTGCAAATTAAATTTACTATAAATATTGTTATATACATTTATTCTCTATCTTGAATATTAACCGAGATATTTGCATTTTTATGAAGTCTGTGGGACGCGTGGTCGGTTATAGTTCGGATTATGTCGGCCATTTCCGTCATTGCTCTGGTCAGGTGGAAGCTTCTTCTAACTTTACCGTCGTTTCTAACCTTTCCTTACCTTCCTTACTTTGTGAGATTTATGCAAATACGTTCTGTTCATCAGCCCCCCCCCACCCTTCTTTAGTTCTTGGACTACTAAAATT
This sequence comes from Riptortus pedestris, assembly GCA_019009955.1. Taxonomy (NCBI): domain Eukaryota; kingdom Metazoa; phylum Arthropoda; class Insecta; order Hemiptera; family Alydidae; genus Riptortus; species Riptortus pedestris. Next base: position 79,853,654 of record CM032228.1, on the reverse strand, counting down.
TGAGTTATTAAAATATAAATTATTCTTACAATTCAGAAGCCGTTTCAGTTAGGAATTTATTTTAATTAACTCAAAGATTTCTCATTACCGTTTGTATTTAACCACGGTGGTATTGTGTTACCAGTATGCAGATTTCTCTATTGTAAAACGTCACACGGGAAATCTGCTTAGTTTATACAGCCCCTGCGTGACTGACTTTTTCTTCATATATTTGTTGCTAACCATAAAACGTACCTACCCGTTCCTAAATCCTCTCATCGTGTACAATATTTGACCATTACGACTATGGGGTTTTTCTACATAAATGATTACTGTAAATAAATAAATACGTTATCTTTATAAAAATTTTATTAATGAAAATACATTTTAACGATTATAAGCCATTTTAAAATTTTTAATCTTATTTCCTTAGAAGGCCACCTCTTTGCTGCTTAATTCTTTTCAATTTTTTTATTTGTCAATTCCCTTATTTTCTCATTCCGTTCTATATAAATATTTTGATTTACTCACAACATTATCAGATAAATATATTCTATTTCTATTTTTTTAATCATTATTATCATGATAATATAAGTTTATTTTCTAAGAACGCTGTTTATTTCTAGTAAGCCATGTGAGTAAAGGCGTTGGTTTCATCTCACATAGGTAAATATAGTAATGAGTTGGGCGTTAGTCTTGATCTTGCGTAGTAGACCTAGAGTGGCAGGTTCGATTCCCGCCTAAGTGGACGTTAATAAATTGAAAAAATAATAATGTTTTTTGGACCAGTGGGAGGGGGTGTTTAGAGTGGAGGATTTTCGAAAAATTCGAAATATCTCCGTTACTATAAGTCGGATCGAAAAGTTTTACAGAATTAATCTTATTGTAAATTAAATTTACTATAAATATTGTTATATACATTTATTCTCTATCTTGAATATTAACCGAGATATTTGCATTTTTATGAAGTCTGTGGCCGGGTATAGTTCGGCCATTTCCGCCAGTACTCGGCTCAGGTGGAAGCTTCTTCTAACCTTACCTGTCGTTTCTAACCTTACCTTACCTTCCTTACTTTGTGAGATTTATGCAAATACGTTCTGTTCATCCGCCCCCCCCCCCGGTAGTGTGTTACCAGTATGCAGATTTCTCTATTGTAAAACTTCACATGGGAAATCTGCTTAGTGCGTGACTGACTTTTTTTCTAAGATCTGTTTCTTTTAGAGAAGAGAGAGAGAGAGAAAAAAAGAATTTGCCATCCTAATCTTCAGTTCATTACCACTCCGGAAGTATCTAGTGTTCAGGTAGTTCCATAAATAAAGTCGTCTAAGGTACAATCATGAGAATAAAATAATTGTAGTTTGTAAAGGGGGGGGGAGTAGTGAATTGTACTCATTAAAATGTACATCGTTAACGAATATAATAAGCCTGAAACCATATTCATTGCAAACTATGATGACTTGTTATTTATATAAATAGAATACTGAGGTTTGTCTGAAATTCTTTTTGAATTTGGTATTAGTAAATCGTCTTAAAACTTCAGATCTTTTTTAAAAAGAATAACATTACAATTTATATGCTTATCTGTCTCTTGGCCCGCCAGTTTGTTACTCAATCACTAGAAAATGGCTCAAAAAATACCATTGAATTTTGATTTTTGTGAGTTAACTACCCATAAAGGGTATTAGAAGTGCGGATCTGCTATGATAAAAAACATATATTGCTGAGTATAACCGTTAATATTTGTTTTATAAATTTTAAGCGCAAACAGTTTTTAGAATGTATATCGCAGACCTTGTTTAAATGTATTAATAACAAATGTTGACATTCGAGTTCCGATACCCAAATAGGCTTTACTCATGTTACATGAGAATGTTTCAATAGAATTGTGATCTTTTTTTATGCGTATCGAGGTAATGAATATTGTCAACATTCGCTGTCAACATGCTTTCCTACCATTGATTGGAGTGGTATTTTCAGTTGTATGCCAAAATATTTGGAAATCTCTTCGTTGAAAGTAGCTTTGTTGAAGGAAAAGAACATATTGTATTTAGAATACATGTTTAAGTCTAAAACAGTTAGGACAATAAATTTCAACATTTTTACTTTAGACTTTCACTTTAACACCTTCGATCCTTCTGGTATTACAACAGAATGACTGAGTAGAATGTTAACAAATATTTTCTACTAATTAATGGTGGGGCTGAAGTTAGCCAAGTATTGTTTATTATTATTTACGTCCACTTTATGCTACTATGGCTAATCGGGACGGGTTATCTACAGGTTACCACCCTTTTCTAGCCAAGGTGAGCCAAAGAAGTTTATTCAATGCGTCCGTCACTAAATAAATTTCTATTGCCCAGGGCGGGAATCGAACTCGCCACTCTAGGTCTACCACACGAGATTTAGACCAGCCCCTTAACTCACACTGCTAACATGAGCCCCCTTAGCCAAGTGTGTTAAGGCGTTGGTACTTGGTAAACCTAGAGTAGTGGGTTCGATTCTTCCGTGGATAATAGAAATTTATGTCCAGGCAAAATCACTAAATAAAAGCCTTAGGCAAACCTTGTCGCAGGTAACTCATTTTGGATTTGGAATATGATAACACTTTTTCGAGGATTTGTAGCGTGCTCTTGAACTGGAAGACCAAGATAACGTTACTATTGTGAACTTTAAATGATAATAATTGGGAACTACGAATAAGCAGAAATTCCTCAATATTCGAACAAAATCTAACTTAATGCTTCAAGGACAAAAAAAAGTAATAATCGTGCAGAAAGAATTTTTTTTTATTTAGTGAAAATGAAGGGACTATTTAGTGCTTAAGTTAATTTTAACAAAGTTAAATCTCTATGTTTCAACAGAACTAAACTAATCTTAAGTCTTCGACTGACATATTTTTACGGATATTATGGAAGTCTAAAAACAAAAGCGCCTGTGCTGTGATAAAAATAATGTGCATACAAAATGTAAATTTAAAGGTATATGCACACCAACCAGAACATATACATAGTAAAGTGCACTAAATATGATTTATCTCAACCTATTCAAGTATTTTAATTTTGTTTAAATCCAATGATTCCCTTGATTACTGTGCTATTACGTTCGCGGGCCGCTTTTAAAAGTAGTGTATTTTAAAGTAGTGTTCATATTTTTTAACAATAGATATCAGACATGAAATTATACGAGAATGTAATTTTAATACAATTTATTAAAATAAAATGAAATGAAAATAGGTAGAACTTTACAAACCAAGAACGAAAATTAAATAGCGACACCGAAATCAATGAGTTACTTGAGCTTGTATTTGGGAAACTAATCCATCAATGTTAGGATTAATTCCACTGATACAAATACGTTAAGCGTTTTCCAAATTATCGTCAGTCAGCGTTGCACAATATTTTGATATATTAACTTTCGTCATTGAAATGAACTGTTTGCATTTATAAGTACTGCCAAATCCACAAATCTCTCCTCACCTTCCTCATTTGGAGTTAGTAGTGTAATATTTTAGCAGATTTCCCTTAAGGGAAATCAGCTATTGAGGTCGTACTCATGACGCGGTTTTCGAAAAATTTCTTCAAATGTCCATCGATCCTACCCAGGAGATGACGAAAATGAGGTCCGTTCAAAACTATATATATATATATATATATATATATATATATATATATATATATATATATTTGTCTGTTAACACTCTAGCGGTCGCAATTTTTGTTTAATCGTCACCAAACTCGGTATTTAATCGTTGTATGTAAAAAGGAAGATCAAGTTCGTTAACGGCTGAAATCGGACTAGTATGATGGATTTTCAAAAATTCGAAATATCTCCGTTATTATGCATCGGATCGAAAATTTGTATAGAACCAATCTTATTGCAAATAAAATTTACTATAAATATTGATATATACATTTATTCTCTATCTTGAATATTAACCGAGATATTTGCACTTTTATGAAGGCTGTGGTCGGGTATTGTTCGGATTAGTTCGGCCGTTTTCGTAACTTCTCGGCTCAGGTGGAAGCTTCTTCTAACCTTACCTTACCTTCCTTAATTTGTATGATTTATGCAAATACGTTCTGTTCATCCGACCCCCCCCTCCCTTCTTTTGGTCTTGTACTACTAAAATTTGAGTTATTAAAATATAAATTATTTTTACAATTCAGAAGCCGTTTCAGTTGGGAATTTATTAAAATTAACTGAAAGATTTCTTATTACCGTTTGTATTTACTCATGATGGGCTTGTATTACCAGTATGCAGATTTCTCTATTGTAGAACTTCATTTGGGAAATCTGCTTAGTTTACGCAGCCCCTGCATGACGGACTTTCTTTAATTGGGTTTTAAAATGGCTTGCGGGCCGGATCCAGTCCACGTGCCGGTTGTTGCCCACATATGATTTACAACATACTTAATAAATCAGTATTTAGTGCAGAACATTTTTGCCAAACACTTGACTTCAAGAGACTTTCAGCACCCGGCTGAATTTGAATAAATGTCTTCCGGGAAAATATTTTTAAGTTCCTCTCTCTCTATGTTTTTTTTTTTTTAAGATCCTTGGCATTTGCGACAAATTCGGTCTTACAAACACATTATCTATGTTTAGATCGATCTCTCTTTAAGTGCCTTAACAAATGAGAGAATTTATGCAGCGTCCGACCTCAACAGGTCAAATTATTATGGTAAAGACTTTGTAAAATTTAATAATTTAGAGCCACTGAACTTATAAAACACACACACACACATATATATATATATATATATATATATATGTATATTATATTTATATCGCTGGAAGAACAATAGATTAAAATGAAGACATGGCTGCGTCTCGTATTCTGCATTCCGCTAGATCCCTTCCTTACTTAAGATTTTTTATTTAGTGTCAATTTTGGAAGGGACAAGTGCTTGGCAAGAGAGCTATCCAATTGTTTATTTATTTGCCATTGGAAGGGAGAATGGGCCCCGTGGGCTTGGAAATATGTTTTAACTGAATATACATACAGCCCTTATTTATAATTCAGCGAAAAAGAGAGCCTCTGACAGGGTGGCAATGTTCCAGCCATTCCCCCTTCAGATATTTATGTCCCTTAACGCGTTAGGAACAGCTAAACAAAAGTATATCAAATATATATATCCTCCCTTTATTCAAATTTATCTATATTATAGTTAAAATAATCCAACATATTCGCAACTATTGAGTTAAAAACTATTGAGTTAGAAGTCCATGTTTTATTCAACTCAAGGGTTTATTTTTCACAGAGGAAACGATCCACATCCCTATGCCAAAAGTCTAGGCAGTTTCTCTTTTTGTCTAATAATATATCGTACGTAATTATTTCGACCTACATTGAGCTAAGGTTAACGTCTTCTATAATTTAACTATCACACTGCTTAAAAATATGTTGATAACTTCAATACTAATACTGATTTACTACGAGAATAGAATAGCAAGAAAATATTTCAATAGACTAATAGCACGGGATGCCAGTAGAAAGGACAACTATAATTTGCTCTCACAATTAAAATTTATAGCAATTTTAAATAATGTGCAAGTGTACTTCAGCGATTAAAATCTCCGGATTTTATTATTTTCATTTTTTTTTTATTGTGAATCAGATACAAGTAATCGTTATTTGAACTTCTTAGTTGGCTAACTAATCTTACTTACTTCATGTTCGCTTTGAATTTCAGAAACTCTTCGGGTTGGGGGACTGGTATAATGACAGACACTTCTATAAAAAGAGTTGTATGATGAACTATGTACTCTATTGATGTCGGTAGATAATATGTGACTTGTTCTAAAATTTCCTAGGAAATAAAAACAAAACTTTCAAATAACAATTACTTGAATCTGATTCACAATAAAATAAATGAAAATAATAAAATCCGGAGAAATTTGTGAATGCTGCCAGGAATTTATATCGGGCGAATAAAAACATTTGTTATTGCAATGCTCGGAATACAGCTATCATAGAGAGCAATATTTGAAGACGTGTATAGCCACAGGTGATGAAATAATGCCCCTGAAAAATATTCTTCACATTGAGGACATTCATAAACTGAACATGATTTACTTATTCCTTTCAGCACAATGCAACTGGGCGACGACATAGTATATACAATTATCTTCATAATTAAACTCTATAATATAGAAATGACCAACATATTTAATTTACAAGTCACAGTACACAAATAAATTAATGTGTAAATACATATGATGTTTAAATAGTACTAATCAGAATACGTTTATAGGAATTTTAGAAGTCTAATTGAAAACATTTATTAAAAAAAAATAAATGTATCATTTTTGTATATAGAAGGTTAATATTATATCATTAGTTGTTTTATATATATATATATATATATATATATATATATTTGTATATTATTAGTAAGTTTTATAATACAAAATTGGCCAGACTCAGGCTAAAATATGTATATATTAGCCAATTAAATCAATGTATCCAAAATAATACTGATTTAAAAATTAAATTCTTAAATGCTATAATTAAATATAACTATTTTGACGTAGGCAAAAGGATTAAATGGTGAATAAAATTTAGGCAGCCACTTGCAGTAGAACATCGAGCATTTTCTGATAAAATAAAATAGATTGAAACTTTGGACGCCTAGTGAAACAAATTTCCATATTGGAGTAATTAATATATACGTTTAATCTCAATTATTAAAAGTGCTGTTTCCAACAATGAGCGATTTCCTCAACATGTAACATTATCCTTTTGACTTCAGATCACCGACAAGAATTAACTTCTGTTCCATGGGAATGCAAGGACAGAATTGGAAAGATTGCAATTGCATTGATGAAAGTTTTAAATAAACCCAGAATTTCTGACCAATTTACATAAATAAAATGTCAATACAACGTTGATTCTTGGAAACATGTATGGTTTAATGAGGCATGTATTTAAAATTCATTAATGTATATGAAGAAGCTCAAACAATTCTTGATCAAAATATTACATAAGTCCATTAATCGAATTTTATAACTTTTAATTAATAACAATTATTAATCACAAGTTTCTTTAATATAATTAATTAAGCGCCTTCCATGAAAGTATTTAAACTATTTTTAAAAGATAAAAGTCGACCTTGAGAAGTCCCGTTGTCTCATGCAAACTTCCCAGTAACTCCAAGAATTATTTTTATTTATTTCCATTATTGAAAAAACAAAGCTAATCAATATAGTCAGAATAAAATATTTCAAAAATGTTTTACTTTAGGCTGGCTTAAATAGAAAAGAACTCTTATAAACAACGTTTATTACTGATTTTGTAATAAAACGTAACAATAATATTAATAAATTTAATATCCTAATCGCTTAAAATATCATGCAGGACAACGTCTGTCGGGTCCGCTAGTGTGTATATATAATATATATATATATATATATATATATATATATATATATATATCCCTCCGTCGGGCGCACCTCTGGATGAAACAAAATCGGGCGCACCCGGCCTGAGAGGCCGCTCACATATTTTAAACCCCCACTACCCAACTAATTAATTTTAATTTAAAACGCTGGTAGGACAGACTTCGCTAGGATCTTTGGAAACCAAATATAATATTTATAACGTAAAATATTGTCTTTATTAGAATAGAATGAAGCTTATACTAAAACAAGTAAAATTGATCAGGCGCATTCGGCCTGAGAGGCCAGAGATAGACTAGCACTTATTTCTCAAGATATCGACGAACTTCCATATAGAATAGCATTAATCTTAGTAAAAGGGACGATTGCAATAGATATATCTTGAAAAAAAATCATCTTCGAAATTAAGGAACAATGGGGCGCAGCCGGTCTGGATGAAGGATGGCAATAGACTAAAGTAGGGGATTCTAAGCATGAACACAAATCAGGAAATTACTGGGAATGGCCCCTCACAGTAAAGTATGTTTTCCTGGCCTCTCAGGCTAGCTGCGCCCGACGGAGGGATATATATATATATATATATATATATATATATATATATATATATATATATATATATATATACTAGCCAAGGTACCCGGCTTCGCTCGGGAAATCATTTGAGACGGAAAGATTTTATTTCGTTTTTGGCAAGGCTTCTATATGTACAACTGCTCTTCCCGTCTAGGCACACTTTTCCCCGTAAGGGTCCCTTGGGCGACTTATGGAAAAGGAAATTTTAGATTTGAAGAATAAATGAAAATAAGTCCCTAATCATTCCCTCTCCACTGTTTGACACACCGTGAATAATTCAAATCATAATCATGGATAGCATTTATTATAATTAAATATCATCTATAATGTACGTATTTTGTATGTACAATCTAGCTAATATACCCGGCAAATCATCGTTAACTGACTAATGATTGTATTTTTATAGAAAATTGTTGAAAAATCATTTGGAATATCACAATTTTTCATTTCAGGCCTCCCTCATAACCCCCACTCCCGTTTGGACCTAAAAAGTTTAACATTATAATCATGGAAGAATTAATGCTAATTCACATTCCGAGTTTTTTTAAGTTCGGTTCAATCGTTAGTGCCCAACAAAATTGTTGGCTCCCGCTCTAGTTTTTAGTGCATATCTCGTTTATACTTTGTTATACGACAAAAATGAATATAACAAAAGTTACTTTAAATAACAAAATAAACAACTTGTGTCATGTGCATATTTGCAGAAAAACCAATAGAAAACGAATTACTGCTATTTTTAATTGCAGGCCTCCCCTACCACCCCCACTCCTGCCCGTCCCTAGAATTGTTAGTGTGGCTTATTACAATAAAGGCGTTACAGGTGTTGTTTCCGGCATATCTCCAGCGGTGTCTGCGATGTGGTGGTCCATGATATTTCGCCGGACTTCCATCCGGCTTCTTCTGGTGGTCATATTTTTGTCGTGCTTGTGTCAGCACCAGAAGAAGCCAGGTGGAAGTCCGGCGAAATATCGTGGACCACCACATCGCAGACACCGCTGGAGATACGCCGGAAACAACACCTGTAATAAGTTCCCAGCGACGAAGTTTGAAACAACGTAAAGGCGTTAGTGCTAATAAGCATACCGAGTTTCATTAAGTTCGGTTGAGTCTTTTGTGCCAAATAAAATTGTTGACTCCCTAAATAATTTTTAGCGTATGACGCCTTTAAACTTCGGTGTACGACGATAGTGTATATAACAAAAGTTTCTCTTAATAACAAAATAAACAACTTTACATACAACACTCAACGGAAGGATCAAAAAGGTCAAACACCTCCACTCTTAATACTTCTTTATTACAGGCAAAGTACTTTCGGGGCGAACCGTCCCATCATCAGTGCTCTGAGACACAACATTTATACTTTCAAAAACATGTAATATATATGAATAAATAAATAAATAAATGTAAAAGTCAACAAAGGTAGTCGAATATTAAAAACATTTAAAAAAACAAACACATATATAAACCGCAATGCTACACTTATGACTAAAACGTTACAAATAAATATTAAACGCTACAAATAACAAAATAACTAGGAGAAGGAGAGGAACTGACCTAGAGTTGGTCCTCTCGGAGCAGATTAAAAGAGCACCGTTCCACCAAGACATCGGAGGTACGTAAACATATGATAAATGAAGGCCATGAAGCAAATGCCGTTGAGTTCGAGGTGCTCGACCACCTTGGCAAAGGGAAGAAAATGGATATAGTAGAGCAGTTATGGATCAGGATGGACATGCTGGAGGATAAGAATATTAATATTAGGGGGGAGGGTGGCGTGCTCAGGCATGTTCCGTCCTCTGCAGTAGCTGCCCTGGCCCGAGTAGGCTCCCAGTCTCGCTGTAGATGTCGGCTCAATAGGGACCAACTCTAGGTCAGTTCCTCTCCTTCTCCTAGTTATTTTGTTATTTGTTGCGTTTAATATTTATTTGTAACGTTTTAGTCATAAGTGTAGCATTGCGGTTTATATATTTTTTTAAAATGTTTTTAATATTCGATTACCTTTGTTGACTTTTACATTTATTTATTTATTTATTCATATATATTACATGTTTTTGAAAGTATAAATGTTGTGTCACAGAGCACTGATGATGGGACGGTTCTCCCCGAAAGTACTTTGCCTGCAATAAAGAAGTATTAAGAGTGGAGGTGTTTGACCTTTTTGATCCTTCCGTTGACGATGGACCTCCACCAGCCAGCACAAATCCAGAGAGACATACAATACTGTACACAGTTTCAATAAATGTAAAATGGGGCTTAGTTCAGCCAAGTGTGTTAAAGCGATGGCCTCCAATGTCACGTCTAGAATGGCGAGTTTGATTCCCGTCTGGGCAAATAGTAATTTATTCAGTGACAAACTCATTAAATAAAATCCTTAGTCCTACCCTGACTATATTATATTATATTGGCCACAGTAGCAAAAAGTGGACGTTAAAAATTTTAAAAAAATGTAATTAAAGCATATGCTTCATTGCAAGAACCGTATAAAATATCAGAACAATGTTAGAAAGTTCCAATGAGGAAAAATTCAAGAAGTCATGGATGTGAACTCCTCATGCTGTAAAGCATTGTTATGAAAAGTCGGTCCCTATAAATTGGAGAAAGGAGAGTGGGCAATAAAGCTAAAACTACTCAGGAAAACTAGAACAGAAACATTAATGGAGTTGGTGAAAGTTGTCAACTTCTAGCCCCCCCCCCCCCACCACACACCACCCTACTCTTCCCAACACTGGGGATATGTCAAAAGAAATAAATTCCTTAACTAAACAATCAGTGGCAAACCGATTGCCCATATATCTTCCACACAGTTATACAATATACATTTGGGGTTTGGGAAAGTATTGGCTTACATCTGGAGCTGATGGATAGTTAAACGTATATTAATAAAATTTAGTTTTTAGTTAAAATATTAAAATACAATGAGCAATTGTTTTCCACAAATTATTTTCATCTCACTTCCTTACCCCATGCGTTAATATAATTAATTAGCTCTCTAATACTCAATTCATGAATAAATATAAAATAAAAAAAAATTAAAAAAAAAGTGGGCTCGGGTTGGCCGTGCGAGTTAGGGGGTTGGTCCTAATCTCCCATGGCAGACCTAGAGTGGCGGGTTCGTATCCCGCCCTGGGCAGTGGAAATTTATTTAATGACGGCCTCATTAAATAAACTCCTTAGGTCCACCCTGGCTAGAAAAGGATGGTGACCTGTAGATAACCCGTCCCGATTAGCCTAGTTGCATAAAGTGGGCGTAAAATAAAAAATAAAAAAAAAATATATATAAAAATCTGGAGGACACTTTCGTGTGGGTACATATCTGTATATATGTATGTGTGTGTGTGTGTGTGTGTGTGTGTGTGTGTGTGTGTGTGTGTGTGTGTGTGTGTGTGTATATATATATATATATATATATATATATATATATATATATATATAGACACACACATAGCGACTGTTGATTACACACTGAATCACGGACTAAACTAATAATCAGTAGACAAAGACCAAATGGAAATTTGCTAGTCCAGAATCATGGACTATTTACAAAGCATAATAGTACACTAAAATCGTATAAAGAACATATTTACACTGAAGTTGAAAAGTGGAACACTTATCATGTAACAACTTTTGTATTACCAATTATCTTGTACATGTATTCATTTTTCTTTATAATTTATTTCATTTTTCATTTTGTTTTCGTTTATTATTCGTTGATTATTATACCTCATATTTACTTACTCTGGCATGGGCTCTGACCTCCATCGTTAAAATTCTGATTTTTCTCTTTAGGAAAACAATTGTACTCATACTACGAAATTCTGGAAAAATATTCAAGTGTCCGAGATGACGAATAGGTTCCGTGCAAATTTTTATATAAAGTGTATTATGCTGTGGAACCGTCGATTGAGTCAGGCCCTTATTTTATAACCATCATAATATACCATTCGAAAAACATAAGCTCATTGCTATCCTCAAACAGTTTTTGTGATAGAAAGAAAATGAATCGTATATCTTCAATCCCTGCTGGATCACAATTCAAAGAACAGTCTATCAATTTGCGATTTAACTACAAATATGTTTGTGAAAAAGATTTTGCTTTGATTTTCAAATGGAGGAAACGATGGAGCCTCGGGCCAAGCAATTATAAGCAGAAAAACGTATCTGGGGATGAATTCAGCGTTAATACAATATTTGTCTCAACATAAGTTCCAATAAAGCTTCTGAATCCATTAGCAAACAGATACTTTTTCCCAGTAAAGCTTAGAACCATCCACTACTAAATTGTGATGACCAAGTTGGGTTTTATTTTATATAGAGATCCCAGTTTTATAGGAAATAAAACCAAATCAATAATAAGACAATTTCGGAGCTTAATACATGAACAGTAATTTTCAATTAACTAGTGATGACAGAACTTATTTCAGACATGAGATTTTACCCACGTTTTAAATATTGTTGTTGCAAATTTAAGAGTATTTTTGTCTTACTCATTACCTTTTGTATTGTATTTGTATGATATTATCATTGAAAATACATAGATTATAAATACGTTTGATAACTATGACTTGCACATATTTTAACGCCAACCAGTTAAGTCCATGCTGCTAAATGTCCTGATACAACCAGCATGAGAGAATTCCTACGTACAGCAGAATCTCTATTCTAACTATTCAACGCCATAAAGAAAAGAAGCAAAGAACAACTGCTGCCTCAAAAAATAAGTCTACTGACATATATACAAGATATTACTCTTGAGATTAGTAACTTGGGAAGAGCAAGATTCTTCTACTTACCCTGGAGAAAGTAACGAACAGAAAATTCTTTGTTTTCTAAATGTCAAATGTTTATATACTAATTATTTAATTGCGAAAATTCTTCTGGTATCCTTTAGTATTAAATCATAAGTGTTAATGAAAGTAAAAAGACATTTTTAAATATCTGAGTGAACATATTTTAGGAAACAAGGTGAGGTAATCTACATTGAACCCCAACCTATTCACACTTTATAGTGACTCATGTTTCTTAGAAGAAACTAAATCACTTGATTTTTTTAAGACTCGTAGAAAAATATACCTAGGAAATCATAGAAGAGCATACATAAGAAGGGTAACATAGTTCATAATTTCAAATTGCCTCCAGTAAGGAGAATCAAGGCAAGGCAGAAAAGTCCGTCACGCAGGGGCTGCGTAAACTAAGCAGATTTCCCACGTGAAGTTTTAGAGAATATCACAAGCAATAGAGAAATTTCACGAGGGCCGAGCCAGTCAAGGAAAGGGCCGAACTAGCTTTTGGTGGGAAAGGAACTCTCGTCCGTTAGGCGCCCAGATTTAATAAAAATGCAAATATAACAATATTTATAGAAAATTTAATTTGCAATAAGATTTATTCTGTACAATTTTTCGATCCGACGTATAGTAACGGAGATATTTCGAATTTTCAAAAATCCTCTTCTCTAAACCCCCCCCCCTCCCACTGGTCCGATTTCAGTGGTTAACGAACTTGATCTTTCTTTTTTCATAAAACGACTAAATATCGAGTTTGGTAACGATTAAACAAAAATTGCGACCGCTAGAGCGGTAACAGACAAATATATATATATATATATATATATATATATATATATATATATATATATATATATATACAGTTTTGAACGGACCTCATTTTTGTCATCTACTAGGTAGGATCGATGGACATTTGAAGAAAAATTTCGAAAATTCCGTCATGAGTACAACCTCAATAGCTGCTAAAAAGCACAAGTTCTTAGAGGTCTGTTTGCAGGCTGTGGCTGCTTAAACTAAGCTCATTAAAATATTCTAGTGTCTATATCTCACTTAGAACTACTAGCCAAATATACGCCAGTACAAATATAAAATGAATATGAGATAATAAGAAGCCTAGCTTAATTTGATATGTGCATGAGAAGGGGTGGGGTTTTACTGCTGAAAATGAAAAAGTAAGAATAACCCCGTTAAATCATGAGAGGAAATTAGAAACCAACCTTACAAGAACAAAAATATCATAAAATCATTTGGGTGAAAACAGCTGTACAGTGTTCAATTTAGAGTAAATATAATCTTTATTAGTACTCTTCAATTATAGCTTCATATCCCACTGTAAAATAGGACAGCCAAAAATGAAACATAAGAATTTGTCATTGTAGACCAATTTCTGCTTATTATAAGAACCAAGGCTTAAGGGAATTTCGTACAAAATTAATGCCACAAGCTTCAGTTCAGGGGAAAAAAAGTATATTTTTGGCGCTTCTTCACTTCAATTTATTTTCACGAAGTATCATATTTCACTTTATTGTAAATTCCGATGTATAAAGAGGTTACTGTTAGTATTGTTCCCCTATCATAGAGGTTTTGGAGGCGGAAAGAGGAGCAGTGCGGATTGGCAGAGAGACAGAATATTGGGGGATTTGGCGTGGCGGATACAAACAGGTTGGAAGGCGGCGCCAACTGCCACATCTAGTGTGAAGCCAAAGCATTCATCATACAGCCTCTCCACACAAGGATTCATAAATTTTTCCAAACAACTTTGTATTGTGCCCTAGTCCCCTGATTTATTTCAACTTCTTTGTCTCCGTAATCTATACTCGATACCTCATCTCTTCCACCTTCTATACCATTCTGTCCCTCCTTAACCATTGATTCAAAACTATATGTGATTTACAAAAAAATACAACAACAATAAACAATGTACATTGCTATAACCCAAACGTTCCAAAAAGTAACCGCAACTTGCAGTAATTATATTTCAATCAATCGTAGCGAAATCTACTCATATTAAAATAAATAAAAGATTCTAAAGAAATCGATAAGTATGAATCAACGATCGAAATCTTCCCTCCCACATCAGGAGCATATTACAAAAGTTTAGTATTTCGGGGCCAGAATTCGATCCTAGTCTGACGACTTTGCCTAAGGCTATCCATCCTTTGGCACTCCACACTCTTGGAGGAACCTTTCTGCCAACTTCTCAGGATACATCACTTTTAAATACACATAGTTTCTAGTAGTAAATTTTCAAGTCTTCTCTAATTAACTGGTCTCAGAGAGTCTGAGATTTACTTTTTATCCTTACTTGTGATTTTATTTTGTCTTTTAGATTCTGTGTTTTTCACATTTTTAGCAGATTTCCCTTAAGGAAAATCAGCTATTGAGGTCGTACTCAAAATTTTCTTCAAATGTCCATCGATCCTACCTAGGAGATGACGAAACTGAAGTCCGTTCAAAACTGTATATATATTTGTCTGTTACCGCTCTAGCGGTCGCAATTATTTTTAATCTTTACCAAACACGAAATATAGTAAATTTATGTAAAAAGAAAGATCAAGTTCGTTGACAACTGAAATCGGACCAGGGGGAATGGGGGGTTAGAGGGGTGGAAATTCGAAATATTTCTGTTACTATACGTTGGATCTAAAAATTGCATAGAAACAATTTTATTGAAAATTACATTTGCTATAAAAACTGTT
This sequence comes from Riptortus pedestris, assembly GCA_019009955.1. Lineage (NCBI taxonomy): Eukaryota > Metazoa > Arthropoda > Insecta > Hemiptera > Alydidae > Riptortus > Riptortus pedestris. Next base: position 79,838,224 of record CM032228.1, on the reverse strand, counting down.
CTGTACATATTTTCCGTATAATGAGTATTAACCGAGATATTTGAATTTTATAGTTTTACGCTTTAAGTAAACCCCCGCTCCTTCTTGTGTCATATTAATAACAAGCTGATATATCATGAACCACTTCATTAAAAGGTTAAATACCAAATATTGTTTCCATTGAACTTTTACTTTGTGAGATATATATATATATATATATATATATATATATATATATATACATTCTGTTGCCCGCCCCCTCCCCTTCTTTTGTTCTTTGATTACTAAAATTTGAGTGATTGAGATAAAACTGATTCTGATTCATTACAAATTACAGCACTAGCTTTAGTAAATTGTTTCTCAATAAAATTAATATGTTATATTCAGATATATTTCATTAATTGTGTCTTTTATATCTATCTATTCAGCGCTTCTAGGTTGGCTGGCCTGTTTCTTTACAATTCAACTGCTTTCCGTTGTAGAGATTATTAACATTTCTCATTACCGTTTGTATTTATTCATTTAACATTCACGGTAGTGTTACCTGTATATATATTCATCTGTTATAAACCTTCAAATGGGAAATCTGCTTAGTTTACGCAGCCCCTGCGTGACGGACTTTTTGTAGATCAAGAAAAATTGTTAATTATGCAGCATGAGTGTTGTTAGTTTGATGTAATTGCTAACTTTGTATATTATTTTTTTTGTTTTTTGAGAGAGCTCTGATGATGAAGCTCTGAAAGCGCTCTGTCGCTGTTAAATATACTGCTTGTGGATGTAGGGCCAGTTCTTGTGTGTTCTCTACTAGAAAGAGTCTATTGGTGCGTGGTGAAGGTGAAGGGTGTAAGTAGGTTTAGTGTCGATCTCCAAGGCCCTATCGAGAGGTGGTATCGATAGAAGAGCTGCAAACTAGTGCCAGGGGCCAGATATATCGGAGCAAGCATTTTCCGATAAGCAGCTAATGTCTTGTCTCTATCACCCTCTACCTCTCGTCACCAGCTTTTCACCCCACACCTTTTAACAAACTCCTATGTATATACCACTCAATCTCACACTATTTATCAATCCTACTTTCTCTGAAGCTTCCTCAAATCCGTTTTTCCCATGTACTCAAACATGGATTTTTCGTCATTCAGAGTGGTTTCCCTCCAAGAAACCGAATTTTCTTCTACAACCTGTGGACCGACACTCTGGGTCAATTTATTAAACATTTTTTGTTTTTATTTTCCAAGAGCTCTTAAAATACTTTTTTGGGATAATAACCTAAATTTTTGTGATTACAATACTTCCTTTACTACGGCACCAAGAAGCAAAAAACTTCCATGGCGCATAATATAAGTCAAATCTATTTTATTGATTTTAGGTGAATCACTAAGACTTATTTTATAAGGAGATAGTTACGTAATTAAGTTGATAACTTGGTGCTGAACTAATACCGTTTTATATATAGAGATGTCGTGCCCAGGTTGGCATCTTAATTTTTCTCAACGAAGAAAAATTAAATCACTCTTGTTAATTGTAGAACTCTCGGTTTTAAAGAAATCCCTCTATGAAGCACATCTCATCAGTCCCTTTTACAAAGTAAAGAAAGTATTCAAATCGCAGAAAATTTTAATTTTTACGAAATTAACCGTTTTGACTAGTTTTGGCGTGATGTCTGCTCGTATATACATATCTATCTCCCATTAAAAAAAAACAAAAAAAAAACAACTAGTCTTAGAATGATGAAATATCATATGTAGGCTCCTCTTCTTGATTGAAGCCATCTTTTAGGGATGGGGGATCAAAGGGGACAACATTTTTAAGTCAAATTACAACAATTGCAGAAGCAGATCATTTGCACAGAACCTTCTTTTTTCCTTAAACAATAACTACAATATAAGGTATTGCGGTCAGATTTATTAGATTGGAGGTATTGCATATCATTATTGTTGTCACCTTATCCAAAAACATGGTTCTGTGAAAATATTCCTCCAAAGTTTTACTTTAAAAAAAAATAGTTATTTATTATACAAGTGACGAAAGTAGATCATTTTAAAACTCGAGTGAAACGTTTACCCACACGAGCGAAGCGAGTGTGGTAATTTCACGAGAGTTGTAAATTCTACTTTCGTCACGAGTGTAATATTAAATTTTTTCTGTAATCGTGTAATACATGATCAGATCTAACCAGAATATGAACAAAATTAGGATGTTGTGAAGATTATGGTATGTTGTTGGTAGGTTATAAGCATGGTTGTGAAAGGTTATAAGCATAGTTATAAAACAACTAGTGATGATTGTGAAGTAGTGCAGTTATAAACAAGTGCAGGTTATAAACAAGGAAGGTAATTATTATTATATTTAAATTTTAAAATATATTGATTATTTCCACCAATAATTCATTCATATTTCAATTTATTTTGTTAAAATAAATTCTTACAATGTTAAGAAACATTTAAAAGGATTTAATTTTCAACTTCAAATTATTTTTTAATTTATACTTATTACTAATTAAGAAGGCAATTCACTTTCTTCACTCTATTGCAAAATGTTTCACTTTCTTCACTCATTTCAGTTTAGTAATGTTACCATTATTCAACGATTACAGAAAAAAAAAATTAATGACAGAGACTCATCTACTCCTGGACCATATAATAGCAGGCATAATTGTCGAAATAAACTTTGCTTTTCAATTTTCTTAAATCATTCTACATTCTCGACTGTTTTCTTTTCCATGTTCGCCTGCAAGCTGAGTCATTTGCCTACGCAGTTCATCCCGGCTGCTCCGTACCTCAGAAAATTAAAATATCTCCATTACTATGTGTCTGATCGAACAATTGTATAGAATCTATATTATTAAAAATGTAATGATCTATAAACGTTTATCTTTGAACACTTTTCCTTGAATATTAGTTTATATGAAGGATAAGCTGTTATGTCAAGAACCATTTCATTGTAAGATTACCTAGCAAATAGTGCTTTCATATAACTTTTACTTTGTGAGATACATACACACACGTTATTTGATGATGTCATTAATTATGATTTTATGTTCTTTACTCGTGTATTTGATCTACACCATAACCGATATTTAGCCGTTTAATTTTACACTAAAGTTCATAGTCGTTAATGGCTGAAATTCAACCAGGATGGAGATGGATTAGAGGGAGGAATTCGAAAATTAAAAATATTTCCGTTATTATGAATTGTATTAAAATATGTTCTAGTACCAATCTTGTTAGGCTATTGATGCATTTTTTCGTAGCTTAGATATTAAGCAGGTTATTCGTACTTTCCCTTTTTCCAGCCTTCAGTAAACCCCCCCCTTCTACTATTTATCGGATTTTAATTTATAAATTGGAACAATAGATCAATAGAATGCCGTACCAGCACGTAAAAAATCTCCTTTTTTTACGCAGCCCCTGCGCTACAGACTTTTTATATCCATCAGTGAAAATTTGTCTAAATATTTCGTTTAAGAGAAGTTTTGTCCCTTTTGTTTTACCTGTCAGTGGTTCAACAAGCTTGAATGAAATTACACAATAGGGTTAACTGTAATTCAGGAACATTTCATCGAATTTATAAAGGAAAGAGATCTGTTTTTGGCGGAATTTCAAGTAGAGGCCACAAGTGGAGATAAGGCGGTGATAATATAGGCTTAATATGAAATAGGGGCTAATGAGAGACCATGTGTTGTATATAATGTGAAGCATGAATGGCTGCTCTTATCAGCCTGTTAGCCCAGGCCAATGTCTTTCCATAGTAGGCCCTTATCTGTTTCAAGCCACCTCAGCCTCTCTTCTCATCCAACACTCTATTCCCTTCACAATATTATCCATTTTCACGGGCTATTTGACCATCACTTCTTCCAAAACTTCCTCCTTATATTTTTAGCAGCTGTTGAGGATGTACTCATGACTCGATTTTCGAAACATTTCCTCTAATGCCCATTGATCCTAACGAGGACATGATGAAAATCAAGTCCGTTGAAAACTGTACAGATTTATATATTAACACTCTAAGGGTCACAATTTTTGCTTGATCATTACTATACTCCATAATAAAACGTTTTATGTAAAATTAAAGATCTAGTTCGTTAATGGCTGATAAGTGGTAGGGGGAGGGGTTTAAGAGGCAAGAATTCTGATAATTCAAAATATTTCCGTTATTATGAGTCGTATCAAAACATTGTATAGGCTCCAATCTTATTGTAAGTTTTATTTTCTATAAATGTTGCTATGTACATTTGCATTTTGAATATTAGCTTAGATATTTGTATTTATGTTTAAATATATTTCAGCCATCAATAAATCACCACTTTTAGTTTCATCACTTTATATTTAATAAGCCAATGTCTTATTAGATGCATTTTTTTTCTTTTCAATGGAACTTTATATCGAGATAAATGCAAATTCGAAGTTTGATGACGTTATCAATTGCGATTTTACATTCCGTACTAGAAAATATTCCCATTCTTTGTATCTCCATATTCCATTCAACACTAAAGATAACTTTGTTAATGACTGAAATCGGACGAGCAAGGGTCCGGGGGAGGGGCATTAGAAAATCAAATTATCATCGTTATTATGAGTCTTATCGGAAATTGTTATAGAGCCAACTCCATACATTTATTCGGAACACAAATATAAGCGAGTTATTCTTATTCACCCATATGCTTGGAATTCTAAGAGATGTAGAATATCTTTTCGTTTCTTCTGCACTGCTTCTAGAAATCGTAATATTCAAGTACACTAGAGTTGTGTGCAGCGTTGGGGAACTAATTTCCGTTGAATCACTCCTAGTAAATGTAGTTTACTTTATTCCTCTATAAACTCATCCTATGTCACCTGTTATAGGCACTTCCCATCACCTCATCAACATGTCCAATCAATAAACAACGTGCTTCTAGAACAGTGTTACTAGTTGACCCCCAATCCCTCCCCTAATTTATGGGCAAATAAAGTTACCACTTTTACAAATATACAGTAGAACGGTCCATTATATACTTTGGAGCTGCATAAGCTGAATGATTTTAGGCGTAATGTCACCCAGAGCTATGCCAATCAAAATAAATAAAGTAAAACTACAACTAAATATTCAAATTTTCTTCCTTCGTCATAGATGCAACAAAGTATCTCGGCTTCTGAATCTCTTTTATGTTGTGATTAGTTCTGCATATGACAATAATTTTAACAATTGTGTGGTAGCCTTCATTTAATGCCTTTGTAGTATCTCCACCTCTGTCACTGTAGTCATAGTCAATACCCTGACATTCCGTCTGCTAGTGAGGTTTGAAAATGATTCTTCCGCAGCAAGAAAATATTAATCAAAGATTTCATTAATTTTCATCTTTTGGTCTCAGATTTTGCCTACGTTTTACTCAAGGAGCAGAACGGACAGTCAATCACCCCCTCTCCTCTGGCCTATGATATTCTGATCAGGAAGGATGAGCGCACTCAGAAAGGCTACATCCCTGCTAGTCCCCCAGAACTCTCAGTAAATTAGGAGCATGTCCACCAAGGAACTCTAAATTCCATTGAAGCAATTGAAAGGAGAAAAAATGAATTGCAAAGACTGAATCGAAAGATTCAACAACAGCACACAAGATTAGCGTTGTAGAATATGAACCTCATTTTGATCACTAGTATTAATTCTCATTTGAATCTGCATCAGAACCTGACAAGTCAATCCGACAAAGCAGCTGCAAATTATTCTTAGGGTCAACAATGAAGTGAGAAATGCTCTAAATAATTTAGTTTCAATTTAGTATCCATTAGTGGTCCAAAATAAATGGCCTTGAATAAAATTTGCATGCATGGGTCAAACCGAGATTGATTAAAAAGATATTTTATGAAACTTTTTAGAATCTATTCTTTTTTTTTTCAATGAAAACAATCATTTTAAAATTTAGTCCGTGTTATTTAAAACCGAGTATCAAGAGTCAATCTTTCAGTAGATCGACAGTGTTTCGTTATTTATTATTAACTCTAGCTATAATCCTGTAGTTTTTGGTTTCATTTGTTAGTGTTTTTAACTTTCGTTAGATTTCCATTGAGGGAAATCAGCTATTGAGGTCGTACTCATGAGGCAATTTTCGAAATTTGTCTTCAAATGTCCATCGATCCTTCCTAGGAGATGACAAAAATGAGGTCCGTTCAAAACTGTATATATATATATATATATATATATATATATATATATATATATAGAGTTGCTTGGTGGACATGCTCCTAATTTATTGACTGTCCGTTCTGCTCCTTGAGTAAAACGTAGGCAAAATCTGAGACCAAAAGATGAAAAGAAGCCGAGATACTTTGTTGCATCTATGACGAAGGAAGAAAATTTGAATATTTATGTATTCAGCTTATCTAGCTCCAAAGTATATAATGGACCGCTCTACTGTATATTTGTCAAAGTGGTAACTTTATATATATATATATATATATATATATATATATATATATACGTACTAAGGTCCATAAGTTTCCGGCCTGTCCTGCTTGCCCTCCTTCAAACGTGCCGGGACCTGCACGCCTATGCAGGTCCATGCCTGCTCACTCCATACCCATCGCCCGCACTTCCTCAGTCTTGTCAGTCAGTGTCCAGCCTTAAAGAAACTCCCCATTTTTACATTGTTTAAACTCGAGTACCGTGCGGTAATTAAATTCTTTTGTAAAGAGGGTCTTACTCCTGCGAAAATTAAAGAGCGCTTGGATTGTGTATACAGGCAGTCCTCCCCCTCGTATTCCACATTAAAAGAATGGGCAAAATTATTTAAGTTAGGGAGAGAAAGTCTAGAAGATGACCCACGTCCTGGTCGCCCACTGGAAGCTGTCACTTCTGAAACAATCCAACTTGTGGAATCTGAATTGCTGTCTGACAGACGACTGAAAACCAAGGAAATAGCAGCGAGGTTGGGGCTTTCAAATACAAGTGTTTTGAGGATCATCAAAGAACATTTGCATATGAACAAGGTTAGTGCAAGATGGATTCCAAAAATTCTTTCAGCTCATCAAAAACTGGAACGAGTTCACCACGAGTGCTGCAATGAATTTTTACGCGATTATAATGCCGATTCAAAGAGTTTTTTGGTCTCAATTGTAACTGGGGATGAGACAATGGTTCTATATTATGACCCACTCAGCAAAAGAGAGTCCATGGAATGGAGAAGACCAGGAGATGCGCCTCTTTTAAAGGCAAAAGTCACGCAGTCAACAAAAAAGATAATGGCCACAATTTATTGGGACTGAAAAGGAATACTATTGATAGATTTTAAAGAAAGGAATACCACAATGAATGGTGAGCATTATGCAGCCCTACTTCACCGGTTACGAGACGCCATTAAAGAGAAGAGGCGAGGGAAGTTAAGCAGAGGCGTCCGCCTCCTTCACAACAATTCCCCTGTCCACACAGCATTGATTTCCAAGGCCGCTGTGAAGGACTGTGGATTCCAAGAAATCTCTCACCCACCCTACAGGCCATACCTGGCCCCTAGTGATTTCTACCTCTTCTCAAAATTAAAATCTGACCTTCGTGGAATGCGATTTAACACCGACGAAAAGCTCCAAGCACCAGTGGAAGAACATTTTTTTTAACAAAGAAAAAAATTATTTTTTCATGGTATAGAAATGTTGCCAAAGCGTTGTAATAAGTGTATTGAACTTAGAGGAGAATATATTGAAAAACAGTAAAACCAGTTTTTTCTTTCACCTTTCCTTCTATGCCAGGCCGGAAACTTTTGGCCCTTACTACGTAATATATATATATATATATATATATATATATATATAATATGTATGTATATTCGTCTGTTAACACTCTAGCGTATACAATTATTGTTTAATCGTTACCCTCGATATTTAATCGTTTTATGAAAAATGAAAGATCAAGTTCGTTAGAGGATTTTCGAAATATCCCCTTTACTGCACGTCGGATCGAACAATTTTATAGAACCAGTCCTATCGCAAATTAAATGTAGAATAAATATACATTTATTCTCTATCTATAATATTAACCATTAATTAATTAAGATATTTTCATTTTTCGGTTTTCAGGCTTCAGCAAACACTTCTGTTCATGCTACATAAAAAGTACTCTGTTATGTAATAAACCACATGTTCCAGGCTTTATTGTAAAATATTGTTTTAAGAAACTTTTATTATACGAGATACATGCAAATATGGTTGGTGACCCCCTCCCCCGTCTTAAGTTCTTGGGCTACTAAAATTCGATTGATTGGGATAAAAATTATTCTGAATCATTATACATTCCATTTACGAGTACGTATATATTTATTAAATAGTTTTCAATAAAATTAAATGTTATATTCTGATATATTGCAGTAACTGCTTTTCTTTCAGGTTTGAGGCGGCAGACCTATTTGTTTACAATTCAAACGCTTCCCGTCGGGATTTTGTTAAAATTGACTGAATGATTTCTTATTACAATTTGCATTTAATCACTTAATATTCATGGTGGTGTTGTGCTACCAGTATGTGGATTTATCTATTGTTAAACTTCCCAAGGGAAATCTGCTTAATTTACCCAGTCCCTGCGTGACGGACTTTTATGACCTGAGGATACCACTGATGTTCAATAAACTTAATATGATATATTCTTATATATTGTCATAATTGTTTTTCTTTCCGGTTAGAGGTTGGCAGACCTGTTTGTTTACATTTCAAACGCTTCCCGTCGGGATTTTGTAAAAATTGGCAAGACATGTATGAAGTGGGTCACAGTATTGTTGAACACCATAGTATTCTTTGGATACGCTCAATAAAAGTGGTTGACTTTTAAAGAAAAATATATTTAAACACAACAAATTTTTTGAAAATTCTCAATTTACAACAATATAATTACAGCTTTGGATATTTATAATTTCCCTACTGAAATGGAATTCTATTCCAAAAATAGAGCTCTACAGATCTAGAAGGTAAAATAACAGGCAAGAATTAGAGTAGTGCAGATTAGACCAAGGGAGACAGAGAAAGGAGACTGTGAGGTTCGTACTTAGCGGGCAAATTTATTGGGTAATTAACTACTGCTGTTGTGGGTGGAGGGAGCACAATTAAAGAGGCACCGGCAAAGAGATATAAAATAACGATAATACTAATAACCAGTGATATAAGATAGAGGACGCCATGTTTCTTTGTTAACTACCTTGAATGGGGCGCCACCTGGGGCCAATCTCCTCCAAGCTACTCACAACTCCCTTTATTAACAATATTCCTCCAATTATCATTACTTTTGTTAGTTTAATGTCACTCTTAAATATTTTACTCCACTTAATTCTCACGGAAAGCTCGGAACAAACCAACATTGGTAATTTCGACACCGACGAATTGTTGTTAATACACCCATTCATGAAGACTAGTTAGTGGCTACTCAGCAAACAATATTTCAATCAAGTCGGCAATGCTTAAAGTGCGTAGATATCCCACGTGCTATTCTGCTTCATTCATTCTTGATACATCAACAGAATCCAAGTAGAAATATAGTTCCATTTTTTGAAGGACACATAAATGATATCAGTCAGCTGTGAAAGACTCCAAACGTAAAATAGTTTTCTACCAGGTTAAGTGCAATATTATAAAGTAGTACCTGTAATTTTACAGCCCTGAAGAAGAGAAAATAAAGATTCTCGAAACATCGGCAAAAACTAAGATTTTTTCACCAACATTGACCAAAACTCCAAAAAGAATAACAGCACCATATATATATATATATATATATATATATATATATATATATATATATATATATATATAATTTTGAACGGACCTCATTTTTTTTTTGTCATCTCCTGGGTAGGATTGATGGACATTTGAAGAAAATTTTCGAAAATTGCGTCATGAGTACGACCTCAATAGTTGATTTCCCTTAAGGGTAATCTGCTACTAATATATTCGTTTAATTCAACTATATACTGTTTACTTACAATTATGAAGTGCCCGTCCCCTGTTCCACTCGTTGAAACGAACCTTCCACAATGCATGCCATGGTTACCCCTCCCCTCTTGCAGCGAATGTATTCTACATCTGAATAGATAACCGATCGATAAAAACAATTGTTGAGAATTATATATTTCATGGTACATTAGTTTATTTTTAACATGAGTTGAGGAGGAGTGGGGGTTTGCTTAAACTAAAAAAAAAACTGAAAAATACACATAACATTCGGTTAATATTCCATTTCAAACTAATGGAAAAATGAATAGCGCAACACCTGTACAACAGTTCATGTTCTAGAAGCTTAGTTACATGTACAGTTCGTAACTCAATTAATATTCAAGTTACAAAAAATGTATGGGAGATTAATTGCAGTACACTACATTGTTGGTGAGTTTATTTAAGTAACACATATACATGATTATATTTTTTTTTATTTCTTCAGCCCTCATTACTCCTGATAAACAACCATAAGAAGGTCAATTATATAATAACTGAAAGTGGAAATCGTAAGAGTGTTGTGGGTCTAACTTACAACCGAAAACTGAAAAATAGAAATAACTATGTGATTTTTAATTTGCAGTAAAAAGTTTCGAACTACTGATTACAATATTACTTTTTTTCTATTCAACTCGCCATAAATCTTTTAAACATCACTACTCCTGTTTCAACCAACTCATCCACTTTTTTTCCATAGCTCGCTAAATACATTTATTAAGCGGTATATTTATTGAATATAATTCACAGAAAACTTAACTCCTTTAATATATAAAGTGTTGAATAAACCCAAACCCAAACACACACACAATGTATGCGAGAAATTAAAATTATTTATTATGAAAACCGCATATTTCAGATTTTATGATTTTTATTCATGTAAATTCCTTGTCTATCCCTTGTATTGCGCTCAATGGAAGATAATATTTAAGATAAAATATATTTTAAAAAAAAAACATTACTTTTTTAAAGAAAATTGGGATAAAAAAAAAACCATAATGTAGAGACTGACATTATTTTCAGGGAGGGTATGGCCACTGGTTTGTGGACGAAAGCATGTGTGTGGTATACAAAGGCCCTGATCTTTTGTCCTTTAGGCCCTAAATTAATTTCCAACAAGGACCTAAGATAAAAAAAACGGCACTTCTGACAATGGCTCTTGCATTATTATAACGGCGTGTGGTGCTGGAGAGAGCTTGGTTTTTCCCTCTCCACTCCTCCTTCTTTTCCTTTTCTCCTAGCCTCCTTTAAAAACACTTATTATAAAGTAAATATCCCTTTGTTAAGCCCCGTTTTAATTAACCAAGAGCTCCAGCTCGACCTGAGTTTGGTTATTAATATATTTATTGAGGACCGCTCTCACTCAGTGTTGTACTAACACGAACAAGCATAGTTAAGCGATGAGCTTATTTTATATTCGTAGTAGCTATATATCAAAACAAAGTTTTGCTCATCATTGATAATGAACTGAAAAAAGAAAAATGAAATCAACTCAAGAATGATAGATCAGATGTGACCAAGAAGTACAGACACGTGAGAGACCTCTTAGAATTATTCCTTTTGAATAATTCAAAGAATAATAAAAATGAAAATGAAATCTGTGCGATGGATATTTGGTAGCTATATCGAATCTCTTAGCACTACAAATATACATATAAAAAATACAGAGGATACAAAAATATCTTTGTAAAAATACAAAGGAAAATCATGTTGCAAAATTTGGAATGAATATGTTATAACGTTCGATAGGAAAGGATATAGGACTTCGTACATTTTAAATGGGTTAACAGGAAAAACGACAATGGCTTTTGGAAAAGTGCTAGTCTGGATGTTAGCATTTCAATGTCAATTTTATAAAGAAAAATGTTTTGGGATAGATAATGAAATTGTGTTAATTGTTAACAAATAACTTTTTTGAAAATGAAAAAAATAATACCCAACAAACAATAATATAAGTTGGAAGCCAACGATTAATATTCTGTTTGTGTGGTTGTTATTAAGTCAACAATATTATAAAAAGTGAGGGAAACTAAGAGATAGAAACCCGAAACTTTCACGATTCGTGACCTTCGAACATTACGAAATGAATATTAATGGATATGACGATCTGTTTGTAAGTGCTATCTAAGTTTCAGAGATAGTCATAACATGATAATTGCCAAAAAATAATTAACGACTTTTACCAGTATATGTATAGTCCTTAATGTTTAATTTTACATTTTATTTAATCATAACATCTTTAGCAAAAACAATACGTATTCAAATTGCTTTATGGGAATTGTGGTATTGAGCGTGTAATGGTGTATTTTAACAAACATTCGCTAGTTTTGCTGGTAGCTTCTTCAGAGCATTTCAAGAGATAATGAGGGTCAGCTGTTCTATCCTGTGTATTTTTACTTGTCTATTCCGGTTCTTTGGACAAAGACGCCGTAAGCTAATGACGGTCAGAACAGTCATTCTGACCTGAGATCCTCAGCGTTCTTTCTGCTCCTTCCGCTAAACTCCGATTTAATGACACCGCTTGGCTAAAAAGATTATGCCTATTGCTATGGTCAGGAAATTCTGTCAATTATGGTGGAGCCATCTTAGAAATAAATCATTGGATCAATCGTCTGTTTCCCTTGTAGCGGCAACTCATTCGTTATTCGTTCTCTCTATTAAAGGTAATCTCACATGGCAAACCTAGAGTGGAGAGTTTGATTCCCGCCTGGGCAGAGGAATTTATTTAGTGGAGAAATTCATTAAAAATCCTTTGTCCCACTCTGGCTAGAAAAGGGTGGTAACTTGTAGATATCCCGCCCCAATTATCCTTAGTTGCATAAAGTTATACATAAATTTTAATCTATTAAAAGTAACCTCGCAGTATAAATAATACCAGATGTTTTTAAATATAGTTAGTGAAAAATGGTTAATTATTACAAGGGCGAGCGATCGTTTTATCTGGTGTTAGTTTTGGCCGTTGAGACTTTGAAAACTGTTGATAAACTGTGTATATAGTGAAAATAAACTTTTTGCTTGCTACGTATAAATATTTCCTCCCCAAGAAGATGTTATTGATTTTAATATACAAGTTAAAAGTGAACAGGACTATTTATTTTCCCCCAGTCCACGAAACGCTATTTATAAAAGTAAACTATATTTGAAATTTAAAATATATGTATTATTTATGCAAAATAAATGTTTTAATTATGTTTGAAAATACGAAGACAAAGTTTAGAATTCGGGAAACAACCCCGCCCACCTTCAGTGGGAATAAAATGAGGAAAGCGCTTTTCTCCTCAACCGGCTCTGAACTTTTTGTCTATTCCTCAGTTATTCAACATGTAACCACCGAGAACCAACTCTGTTACACGGGCTCTGCTTAAACCAAGGATATTTTCCACTAGTTGGAATGACTCTGAAGTAGTTATTTCACATTTTATTCTATAAGTTCTCTATATAGACAAGACTGGGTATTAAAAAATAAGACAGTTTTAATTGAAAGTCGCCACAGTAGGAGTGTAGATTAATTGGAGCCTGAAACAGCAATAATACAAATAACTCAGTTAGTATTTCATTACTGAAATTTTAAAATATTAATATTTGGTTACATTTGTAGAGCACTATGTTATCGAAACAATATGCTACTTGCCATTTTATGATAAATGTATTATATTGTAAAGAAGATCTTTCTTATATTAAATTTTACCATTGTATAAGTACTAACTCATTATGGTCCATCATTGTAATAATACAAATTAAAAATATGATATATATATATATATATATATATATATATATATATATATATATATATATATATATATATATATGTATATATATATATATATATATATAGATACATATATATATATATATATATTATTGTGAAAATTAAATACATGAATAATCCTTCAGAGAGAGAGAGAGAGAGAGAGAGAGAGTCGCGTATTTAGGAAGTGCGATATAGATCAAAGAAGCCGACAGAATGTCCTAGGTCCTACCAGTACCTTCCAGCCAGACGTCGAGGGGTCCAGACAATTCCCCTTTGATGTATGCCGACAACCTATATAAAGAAGGGCCAGCCGCGAGCGAGTCAGTTTTATGCTCAGCGATCTTGATGGTCACATCAGTGCTACAGTGCGACTTAGTGCAGTGCGGTAAAGTGTTTTTATAAGAAGAACAGTGTTGTGCCGTGACTGTAAGTAACAGTTTAGTGCCACGAAGTAAAGGACAGTGCAGTGCCGCGAAGTAAAGGACAGTGCAGTGCCGCGAAGTAAAGGACAGTGCAGTGCCGCGAAGTACAGGACAGTGCAGTGCCGCGAAGTAAAGGAAAGTGCAGTGCCGTCTTGTTGTGAATTGTTGGACTGTGTAATCTGAAGAACAGTGACGCTATCAGTGTATACTGTGAGTAGTAATTAAGAATAATTACCAAGTGTATTGTGCATTGTGAAATAAATTGTGCAGTGATAAAAACTGTGAAACTTGCGAGTATTTAATTTTGCAATCCAAAAGAACTCTTATAACGTTTATTACTGGTTTTGGTAATAAAAACGTAACTATATATATATATATATATATATATATATATATATATATATATGAATTATTATTTATTTTTATATATATTTTCTTTTTAGTTTCCCATCAAAGAATTGTTATTGCGTAGAGACAGCCAGCTCGTCTGTGATTAAGCCAAGAACAAGGTAGACGTTTACAGGAAATGATGCAGGGCCACCAAGACTAAATGTGGCCTCGGGAAAATGTGTAGGACATTATATACGTATAACAAATCTTTAGTCCAAAATTATTACTGGAACTATGATTATTCGAATGGCTAACCCACTTGCATTTGATTATTAAAAAACTCCAAATTCGACCCTATCTTTAGATCGGAACAATTATTGTCCATTTAAGGCTTAAACTCGTCTACTCCTACCAAATATTATATTATATTGATTTTATGGAGGACGGAATACACAGATAGTATATTATAAATAATTTATTAATTTTTTTATTATAGATAAATCTATATTTAAATTTTGAGTAAAGATGTTAATTTCAGTACAATTCAAATGTGCAAAATTCAGTTACATTTTTGTTATCCACAGTTATCTCTTTGCACAAATAATATAGACAAAGTACTCCGACTTGAAACTAAAACATTTCCCCAACAAACATCCCATCTACGGACATTGCTTATTTGGTGGCACCTTTATAATTATGTATCTATCAATGAATCGACAGCCCAAACAAAACCAACTGTTGGAAGAAAAACCAATACCAGTGCAAATATCATTAAAGGGGGTTTCTGACATTATACTGAATCAGCAGCATCCATTGGGAAAAGAGGTAACAACTCATCATATACCAGTGTGTGGGAAGCCCCCGCTTAGTTAACAGCTGCTTGAAGGATTCCTTAATCATACGTGTAATAAATAGAACAATAGTACAAACTGACAGACAAACAAGAATTTGAAGGTGGATTTCATTAAACATAGAATGATCACAAACGTGAAAGAAAACTATGCCCACCCCCATTTAGATATATTATCAGACAAACCTTAGAGGTTTTATGTATATAGATGTCAGGTAATCAGGACTAAAGTCAGGATAAATTACTTGACTATATGCGATCATTCTGGTTCTGGACTAATTCTAATAGGAAGGGAAGGGTCAGAAAAGCTGTGAGAGTTTAGATGTTTTGAATACAATTGGTAATTAGTCGTTCAATTCCTACTTGGGACATACGAATTAATTCTTTGTCAAACTCACTAAATAAAATCTTTTAGTCCAACCGAAGTCACAAAAGGGTGTTAGACCTGTAGAACACCCCCACTAAAATAAGTAGTAATATGAAGGGCACGATACTAAATGCCACACATTCCAAATTTTAGTAGAAAGAAGAAATAAACCATTAATATTCCTGAATAAATATAAACAAACCTTTTCAGTTGTTACTATCTGTCCAATTTAAACAAACGGCTGTTCAGAAAGTTAGTAATATTTACGAGAAAAGGCGGAAAAAGAATATGGCAATTACAAAGGTAGGCCGAACTAAAAGTAAGGTTCAGGTAGGAGGAGAAAGAAAAAGAAATCGCGATTTCTCAAATATAGGGCCTCGTTTTCAGTTTTCTTGTGGGGCCACTTGGCAGCGTTGGGTTATTGCCTTGAGCCCAGCCAGAAATCAAGCAGCTCAGCCCTCCCTAAAGCCTATTCCCACGGCTAAACCAGCCGATCCCGGGGCAACAATATGTAAGGGCCGCCATTTCTCACATTTGGCATATTGCTCGCCTTTCCTTTTATTACATTCTTCCCATCAAATTGTTTTACAAAAATTTGTTTTCTTCAGTTTTAACGCTAGAGACAAACAAAAAAAAACATTGATTTCTGTTTCTGCTGTGTTGAACAGGAGTCTAACCAACTTAGCGTATTATTATTTTATTATATTGGTACTAAATTATTTCTTTTTTTGGTAAATCAAATAAATGGTTGGAACGGCCAGATGATAATGTAGTCATACCTGTCGGTGTAGACTGTCGTCACTGGCTGATGGTCGAGTTGGCAAGCGCTTTCGATGCAAAGGCACCATCTTCAAGCCGTCTAGAGTTGTACTTTCTGTTTTTAATTAACACTAACGTAATTGTAGGGGAAAATACACAATAGAAATTATTTCAACTAATTAATTTTTGTAGTTTTTCCGGAAGGAAATTAAGATATTTCTTCAAATGTCGGTATTTGTATTTTTGCGCTTCTCACCTTCGGTACCCCCCCCCCCTACTTATGTTCATCTCACGATAAAAAAGACAATATATCACGTAAGGTCTTACTCCAAGTTTAAAGAAATTAACGATGATGAACCGAAAAACAATAAAAATGAAGAAATAGTGATAACCAATTATACCAACAAGGTAGCATTCAATATGAAAATCCCTAAAGAAGTTTGTTCATTTTAAATATAACCCAGCAATAGTAAAGGACATTAAGAAAATCTGTAAGGAGGGTGGACTAATAGGCTGGACATTTGGGGATAAAATCAGTAAACGTTACAGTTCTATAAAAGATATACTAAAAGCCAAGAATACAAAATACATATAAAATAAACTATTCAGCCTGTGACAAATTTTATATAGAGCAGTTGTATCAGGTCTTAAAGAAAAGATAGAAACTGCATTACAGAAGTATCGATAATTTAGAAAACATAACATCTTTACCCGACTATTCTTTGACATTTAAACATAAATTTAATTTTGACGAGGTAAACATTTTAGATAATGACAAAAACGTAACTAAGCGCATGATAAAAGAAAATATATTATCAAAAAAAAACAATATGTGGTGAACAAGAAAATTGATATTTAAATAAAGGATTAGACATAGTGTAACTATGCTTCTTCGGGAATCGATTTCTCAAAACACGAAACCTTCTAGGTAATCGATTTTTACATTGTTCATTATTTTAATGTATCGATATTATCAGGTGCGGGGTGTGGGACCTCTCCATTATTGTTAGTCTTGACATGACCTCCGAGGTGGTAAGGTCAAATCATTTTATAATTGTGTACATCTCCTGAAGAGGTGACATTGATAACTCGAAACATGTAGAGGAAAATAAATCAGTGATGTAGTTCACGTGCTTTTCATCTATTGATCTTCGTCCATTTCTCCATCAACGAAGATTGAATTAAGGCCACATTTCAACAATATAAGAAGCTTATATATCAAGTTTGGTAACGATAACACAAAAATGTCGACGACTAGAGCGGTTAAAGAGAAGTAAGTAAGTATATATGTGTGTGTGTGTGTATGTGTGTGTGTGCGCGCGTGTGCGTGTGTGGTGTGTGTGTGTGTGACTGTGAATTTGTTTGGGTAAGGACTGGAAACCACTAAGGATCTTAGCCACCACCGAGCAAGACTTGATTTGACTTAGTGAATGATCAACTCGACCTTCATTAGCTTACTTTTACCAGCTTGCTTTTTAGCAGATTACTCTTAAAGAAATCCGCTATTAATGGGTACCTAACTAGAATTAATTAATATTAATACCTACCTAGGAGATGACGAAACTGAAGTCTATATCTATCTATATATTTGTCTGTTACAGCTCTAGCCGTCGAAATTGTTTAATCGTTATCAAACTCGATATATAGTCGTATTCAAGTTCGTCAATGGTTGAAATCGGACTGGGGGAGGGTTATGGGAGAGGAATTTCGAAAATTTAAAATATCTTCGTTATTATATGTTGGACGGAAAAATGGTATATACATAAAATCTTACTAAAACTGTAATTGCCTATATATGTTGTCATATACATTAGTATTAACCGAGATATTTTCATTTCTTGTTTACACTCTTTAGTAAATCACCACTCCTACTCCCGTCATATTTACAATAAGCAGTTATATCGTGAATCAAATTATTCGAAGCGTAAATAATAAATATTGTTTTCAAGAGACTTTTATTATGCAAGATACAGTGTGTGATGAAGCCATCATTTAAGATAATGTTTATTTGATCTATACCGTACTCAATATTTAACCGATTCAGTCAATACTAATGATCATATATGCTATTAGCTGAAATCGTACCTAGAGTAGTGGGGGTATAGAGGTGGGATTCGAAAATTCAAAATACCTCCATTATAATGAGGCCTCCGTTATAACTTCTCGTCTTTTTCAGCCTTCGGGAACCCCTCCCCTTTCCCCACCTATTCTACTTATTGGTTATCTACAGAGAAGTAGAGGATATGTCGGGAGGTGAGGTCACAAGTCTGTTATACCCACACCTAGGAAATTGCTTAGTTTACGCAGCCCTAAGTGACGGAATTTCTGTTTTGTTTTGATATTATTAAAGATTGTTACTAATATGTTGATCGCTTCTGTTACTAGGGTGAATCAAATATAAACGAGACTTTTCGTCTTTCGGGCACAGTAGTGGTGGGAGAACGTTCCCGCCTTTTTTGTTGTTGGGTAGGTTAGTCAGGAGTAGGGGAAGCACGTGATCTCGCCACCTCGATCGTCTCGTTGTCCACCGTGACGATGACGGAGGAAGAGGTACCCCCGTCGACTGCGCAACGTGTCGTAATTAAGTATCTCGCCGCAGAAGGCGTAAAACCGGCCGAAATCTTGAGGAGATTGACTGCACAGTTCGGGGAAAAGACACTTTCGCGAGCCAGAACTTGGGTGCACCACTACACCCCAGAGTCTAAACAAGCGAGTATGGAGTGGAGAAAACAAGGAGAACCTGGACCAGTGAAAGCCAAGTCACGATTGTCAGCAAGCAAGGTTTTGGCTACCGTTTTTTTTTGACCAGCGTGGTTTGCTGTACCTCAATTTTTTGCATGAGCGCAGGATAATTAATGCAGCCTACTACTGCGACATTTTCAGTGACGTCCGACTTGCATATCGCCGCAAAAGACGAGACGTACCGATCAGAGAAGTGGTTCTTCTCCATGACAATGCTCGCCCCCATACAGCAGCCATGACTAGGGAAAAATTGGAGCAACTGGGGTGGGAGACACTGGAACACCCTCCTTACAGTCCAGACCTGTCACCCTGTGACTTTCATGTGTTTGGCCCTCTCAAGGAAGCTTTAGGAGGCCAAAGATTCGACAGTGATGGTGAGGTTGAAGCCTATTGCGCAATTGGCTGCAGACACGACCTGCATCTTTCTACATGGAAGGAATTGGAAAGCTACATATCCTCTGGGAAAAATGTGATTCCAAGTCAGGGGATTATGTATAAAAATAAGCTATATTATTTTTTGCGTTTAAAATTAAAATAAATTTAAAAAAAAAAAGTCTCGTTTATATTTGATTCACCCACGTACTATAATGTGGAAGGATCAGTCAATTGTTTTGTATGTAAGTTGTTTTGGAAATTTCAATTGAGAAAATTTGTTTAGTTCTTTATTTTTTTTCTCCATATCTATGCTTTGTCAGATTGTCCTGAACATTGTGGCACACCTCCCTGAAATCAACAACGGTTTTCTAATAAAATACTTTATTTCCCTTAACACTTTGACTGCGGATGACGACACGTTGTCGGTTTCGTGAGTTGTTCCCAGGTGCGGGCCCGACATGTTGTCGTCAGGTCATAAGACAAAGTTAAATGGGTGGGGATAGCTCCAGTCTTTCCCAAACCATTCCGTATTTGACTCTAGCACAGTGAAAGAGGTCCTTGAAAGAATTGCTTCTTCGCCGCAAGATCCCCTGTTTTTTTAAAAAAATTTTCGACTATTTTACAAAAAGGTAAGTCTGAGTGATTATTTTTTTTTAAAGTTATCGTTAATAATAATTGCTAATGATAAAATCGATTTAAAAAGTAGCTAAATGAATTAAAACAAGCCTATTTCGTTGGAAAAATGTTATTTCAAACCAGAATTTATAATTCCAAATTGTTTTATATGTTACGAAATATAAATAAAAAATCAATTATAGATTACTGAATAATAATTCATCAATCAGTGATTGTGAACAATGTCTTTATTGTTTAATTTTACGGTTTTCTAAGTAAAAATATAATAATAATAATAATAATAATATAATGAGAGTTTGACTTTATTTTAAAATATTTTGCATTCATGAGGATGTCGGCATTTCATAATGAATAGGTGTTCAAAACCGTTAGCTATTGTTAGTAGGTCTATTAGACCCGTTATTGTATTTCAAGAACTCTCACTTCAGGTAGCAAAAAAAGGTTGAAATTCGTTTTGATGGAACTTTTTCTTTATAACTTGAAAAATACAATAATACCTTCTATGCACTCGTTAAGTTTAAATAATTAATCAGTCATCATAAAAATAAATAAAGAATCATAAAAATAATGTTTACACTAGTTAATTACATTATTAGACTATGGGTAATGCTGCTTTCCCGGTGCGGTTGACGACAACGATAATATACAGTTAAAGTAAAGTAAAACGAAACTAATTAACAAAAAAAAAGTTTCCGCCCCACTGAAAAATGTTGTTGAAAATCTCCGCAGTCAACGTGTTAAGGAAATGTCTGATTCCCTTAAGGAAAGTCTAAAACTCATGAAGAGCTGTCTTACTCTCAACACCATAGATATTGTGCTTCGTTCTACTATTAACTCATCCACCATAAATAAAAATATAAAATGTTTATCTTTGAAAACTATCTAAAATGAAAACAAGAAAATGTACGTTCATTATTAAAAATGATATACCTTCTAGTGGATAAAGTAAACAGAAAAGCAAATTCGTCATCCGATCGTAGTGCATTATTTCTCCATTTCCCTTCCGCTCCCACATAAATGTAGGTCGCCGACTAATTTATAGCTTTTACGATAGCATTAGATTTAAAACAAGATTATAGTTCATATAAGGGAAATTTAAATGTACGGACAGTTATATGTCTTCGTATTTCACGGGAAGGTGAAACCTTGAGAGTATTTCTTCGACTAGGATAAATATACTGCAATCATATGTGGAAGCTCAATTATAAAGACTACTGTTTATACTATAAACTTTTTCTAAGAAAGACACAGGCCTAAACTAAATATATATATATATATATATATATATATATATATATATATATATATATACCAGCTAAGGTACACGGCTCGCTCGGGAAATCATTTTAGGCTGAGTGATGAAGGTATTTTTGGCAAGGCTATTATGTTGTTAAAAATATTTTTATATTTCCCCAGTCTCCGTGTTTATATAATATACCTGAATATTTGACAACTAAGGCAAACTGATAGAATGTTTTAGCCCTGAAGATTAAAAAGAAAAAAAAAATCCTAGTCAAGGCGCCTGCTCTGTTGAAAATATCTTGGACAATATTAATCATAAACATGGATTGTATTCATTCATAGTTATTAAGAACCATTACTGAGGTCGCTTTGCTAGGAAAAAATTTAGGCAGAATAATGATAAGAGTGTGAATGTTATTCAATTCAAGGCTGTCTGAGTTTTTACTTTAATTAAATGTTACAGCTTTCTGGACAATCAATGAAGTATTGGAAAGTTTGTCAGACTAAATGTTTAGTGGTTACTGTTCAATACCAATTCGTTGTTCAAAACATTATTTTTCACAAATATCATATTAGTGGATAGCATTTTTTTATTATAAACTACGTAATATTAACAATTTCTATTCCCAATAGCAGCCCCTGTCGAATACATTCCATTCTATCTGATATAAAGTTATTAACCGACGGTAGCCAATATGTTGAATACATTTTCTACAATTTAAGTCATTGTTTATTCTTCATAAATGTTTCATGTGCTCACAAATTCAAATGTACTTTACATTTTGACGGCTTCAAAAAACTCTCTTTTTCTACGTAGACGTTACTGTATACTGTCCTGCATGTTTTGTGGTCAAGATGTAAATAAAATTAAAAACAAACTTTGTAGAATAAAGTATAATAAACGAAATAAAATCTAAAATGGCGTCAAGCTGCGTAAATTAAACAGATTTCCCAAGGGCTGGAATGACACACTAATAATGCCATCTCACAATATATTCTCTATTTCTAAGTCAAAATTTGATAAATAGTAGTGTGATTAGTGGGAGTTTATTGGAGGAAAAAAACAAGAAAGAATTAATAACTGGCTTAATAATTGATTTACGAGAAAATGGTTTATAACAACAATTGTAGAGCAGCAGTAGTTTATTGAGATTGGTTTTATAACGTTTTTCAATCAGACGGAAATAACTGAGATATTTTGAATTATTTAATCACCTTCTAACTTCTCGCCACCCTATTCCACAGTAAAATACGGATAATTTGCATATATATCACATAATAAAGTCCAATTGAAATATTTGGTATTTCAGCATGAAATAAAACGTATCGTGATTTATTGGCTTATTGATAACTTGTGGATGACGATCCGACTCATAATAACGAAGATATTTTACATTTTCAAAATTCCTCCCTCTAAACCCCTCTTACTAAATCGATTTACGCCGTTAAAAAAAACTTGCTTTTAGTTTTATATAGTTTATAGATTTGAAAGTTTTTTTAAGTTGATATTCTGGTAGGTGGAACTGAATTGTGTTCCAGATTGAGTACAAAATGGCCTAACTTCCTTAGTAACAATATATATAAGCAAGCAAGCACTTTTGAACAGTCCCTGTTGAAATGCTAAAAAAAAATAAAGTAACTTATCTCTATTACTGTATTCTGTTTTTTTTTTTAAAAAAAAAGGTATTACAGAGTCCAATAGATAACACAGTCATAAAACAATAAAAACTATTGATGCACTCAAAAGCGCCCTGTCGTTTAATAAATAGTGACTGTTGAAATGTGACCATTCTTCCTCTTCCTTCGACCATAACTTCATTTAATTATTATTTTAAAAAAGCCCGTTATGCAGGAGCTGCGTAAACTAAGCAGATTTCCCATTTGAAGTTTTACAATAGAGAAATCTGCATACTGGTAATACAAGCCCACCATGAGTAAATACAAACGGTAATAAGAAACCTTTCAGTTAATTTTAATAAATTCCCAACTGAAACGTCTTCTGAATTTTAAAAATAATAAATATTTTAATAACTCAAATTTTAGTAGTACAAGAACTAAAGAAGGGTCCCCTTTAAAGGGGGCGGCGGATGAACAGACCGTATTTGCATAAATCACATAAAGTAACGTAGGTAAGGTAAGGTTAGAAACGACAGGTAAGGTTAGAAGAAGCTTCCTCCTGAGCCGAGAAGTTACGAAAACGGCCGAACTAATCCGAACAATACCCGACCACAGCCTTCATAAAAGTGCAAATATCTCAGTTAATATTCAAGTTAGAGAATAAATGTATATAACAATATTTATAGTAAATTTAATTTGCAATAAGAGTGGTTCTATACAATTTTTCGATCCTATGCATAATAACGGAGATATTTGGAATGAAAACCCCCCCCTCCCACTGGTCCGATTTCAGCCGTTCACGAACTTGATCTTCCTTTCTACATAAAACAATAAATACCGAGTTTGGTGACGATTAAACAAAAATTGCGACCACTAGAGTGTTAACAGACAAATATATATATATATATATATATATATATATATATATATATATATATAGTTTTGAACGGACCTCATTTTCGTCATCTCCTGGGTAGGATCGATGGACATTTGAAGAAATGTTTCGAAAATCGCGTCATTATTACGACCTCAATAGCTGATTTCCCATAAGGGAAATCTGCTAAAAAGGTATAGCCTCTGAAGAGGTTGTATATAGGCCAAAAAATATGTAGGACAGTATACAATAAAGTGTACAAAGGAAAAAGAGTATTTCTTGGTGAGACATTACAATATGGTCATGAAGTCTTTATTGATTATTATATTTTGAGAAATATAAACGCATAGATTAAGCCAATAGAGACAAAGAATTTGCATTTACATATATTTAATATATTTGTTTAAGGCCCCCGTGCCTTTGACCCGGTTCTCTCATACATTAATAACGTAATAAAATAATTTTTCTTTCTTCTTTTAATTAAATTAAGGACCAAAAAAAGGGCTTTCCGCTACCCAAAGAAATTTCTCTTAATTTTAACAATTATATTTAATTAAAATAGAACATTTTTCTTCTTTAATTTCCTTTATTTCAGCGATTGCTTTGTGTTGAGTTTATTTCAAAAGTAAAGTACTGTTTGAGGAAAATATTTTCGAAGCCTTTTTCCAGTTTTTCATTACAGGCCAGCTTAGAAACAGACATTTGATAGTGGCATACGCTATTTTATTCATATCGAACGAATCCATCTTGTATTTTTAAGCGTCAATTCAGTACCGAAAATAAAAAGAAAAAATCTACCAGGTATGTAATTCAGACACTGCGCTAACTAGCTATATTTCCCAAGAGCTGGAAATAACCCCCCCCCCTCTATATACCCAAGCGAGGGACTAATCACTTAAATCAGCTGAAATATCATTAGCGACATTTTTGGCGATTGCAGTCCTTACTTTCAATCGCAAAAATGTCTCCCTATTGGAAAGACTGACTGACAGGGAGGCTTTGATAGAGAGAAGGACTGGAGTGCTTGAGGCCGCGGTTAAGGCCATGTCAGGTGATTGCCCGAGAGTCGTGAGTCCTTTATCGGGAGACTCCCCGATGTTGGCGTCCATTCCTCCAGTGCCCTAGCCTAGGTCCAAGGCAGAAAAGCCCTCGTGCGCATCGATTTTGAGGGACAGAGATTGGACATATCTGTAGATGATAACAAAAAATTGTTTACACCCCTATGTAAGGCAGGCAAGAAGGATAGTCCTAGGATGCACTGGTATATTGATGCCATGATGACACATACCACAATGAGGTGTGTGATCACTGCGGTGAAGAAGGGCATACACACGGTGCATGTACTTCGGGGAGCAAGCAGGGAGTGTGTCCTGCCTGTAAGCGCTTTAGGATGACACTGCACCACGATGTTAGAAGTCCAACGTGCCCAGCTTATCTCAGGGCCTATCAGTTGATGGTCGACCGGACAGACTATGGACAGCGATAGGCAACCATATAAGTGTGAGTACTGTGAGCGGTGGTTCACAACCAAGAGAGGAAGAGGACGTCATACGAAATGTACCCACCCCAGAGAGTTCAATGATGCTATTGTCCTTGGTAGTGTGCGGGCAAGATGGGGAACAGGACGACTTCTCGTTTTAGCATTGCAGGGGCATAGACTGAGGCAGGAAATTTATGCAGGTACATTAAACGAAAGACTAGTTGAATTAATGCCTAGTCGAACCTGCCGTGCCGTAGAAAGAGCTCGAGCAAAATTGGAGTATTTTGAGATATTTCAAACATAAGGCTAACATGAGGAGCTAGAGCGTGAGATTCGTGAACGGCCACCGTCGGATGTGGTGAACCTTAACCAGGAGGCTTTTATTCCTGTACTCGAGAGTATCGCTGGGCGATTAGTGGGAGTGGGACCGTTCTATGGCCCGGCTGTCCTGGCTCATGTTATCTGGCAGTGTATTGTTGGGGAAGATGTTGCCGGATTGCTTGGGCAGTGGATTGGGCTTCACCTCGCTGGTAAAGATGAACCGCATCGGAGAGGATTTCTGGGTTCGGTGAACCCTGTTGGACGGGAGTATTGCCCCCGACGGAGAAATCCCCGGCGTGTCGACTACGCCAGGATCCAGACTCTCTGGAATAAAGATAGAAGGTGGTGGTTGCTGAGATCCTAGGAGAAGCAAAACCCGGTGGTACTCATGGAGTAGGCGAGCTCGAGGCTTACTGGGCACCCATTATGGAGGAGAGGTCGAGCCCCTGGTCGGCTCCCCGTGTTGAAGGTCCTAGGATCAATGATGCATGCAGTATCTGGACGCGTATCACACCGGAGGAGGCCGCAAGGCATATTCCCGAAAGGGATTCCGTGACTGGGCTGGATGGTGTTTCATCACAGAAATAGCGGGCAGTTCCTGGCGTGCTGCGTGAGGCTGTCCTTAACTGTATCATGGCTATTGGTAAGGTTCCGTCTGGACATCTTCGTGCGCGGGTCACGATGATCCCTAAATCAGACAGTCCAGTTAGCCCTGGTGACTACCGGCCGATCGCTGTGGCCTCTGTTATTGTCCGTCAATTTCACAGAATTTTGGTATTCAGTCTGGCGTCAATCGTCCAGAAAGTTCCGGAGCAGAATTGGTTTCTGAGTGGCATTGATGGGGTTGCCTGCAATGTTTTTCTCTTGAACTCTGTGCTATGGAATGCTTGGAGGAAGAAACGGAACATTTGTTTAGCAGTCCTGGATGTCAAAAAGGCATTTGATTCGGTTAGTCGTCATGCGATCCTGGCTGTTGCTAGGGCCCGTGGTCTTCCTGAGGGATTTGTTAAATATTTTGATGGTATCTATGCAGAGAGCGTCTCCGTGATCTGTGCTGGAGGTCGGTGTTCAAGGGACATTTTGCCTGGCCATGGGGTCAGGCAGGGTGACCCGCTCTCACCGATTTTATTCAATATGGTCATTGACCATGTGATTGAGGCATCACGGACCCGAGTCGTTTTTCTTTTGGGTACTGTCCGGCTGTCGTTCATTGCCAACGTGGACGATCTCATTCTTCAAGCATCCTCGGAAGAAGGTCTCAACGTGCCTCTGAGACGGCTGGAATGTGCACTTCGGATTGTGGTTTTGAGCTAAACCCAGGGAAGTGTGTCGAGTTGGAGCTTAGGTCCTCAGGCCGACGAAGGGTGGTCTTGGATTGCCCGGCATCGGGTGTTAGGGTTTCCGAACAGCCTGTTCGGGCTGTCGGAGTTGAAGATATCTGGGTGTACCTTAGCGTCCCGTTTTCTCATCGTGGTCCGGATTATTTTGTGCCTAATTGGATGGACTTGATGTCTAAGATCGATAGAGCACCATTGAAACCGCAGCAGAAAATGGAAGCTTTGAGGACTTACGTTTTACCAAGGTGGTTCCATGGGTTGGAGCTTGGGAAACCCAACCCGGTTGAGCTCCGTCGAATGGATGTGGGTATAAGGGTCTTTGTTGGCTAATGGTTGCATCTATCACCGGATTCCTGTAATGCGTTTATTCGTACTGGTCGGAGGAATGGTGGGGTTGGAATTCTTTCGTTCACCTCCAATATACCCTTTCTTAAGGCTAAACGGTTAAGGTTTGCTGGACACATATTGGGAGAGAGGGGAGCGACGCGGGAAGTGAGACAAGAGCTTGGTGCCACCTGAGAATGTCCTGAATGGGAATGTGACATGTATGAATGAGCTGTATGCAAGGGTTGACTGTAAGGATTTGAGTGAATGTTGTAAGGTGACTGCCTCTACTGCATGGATGGGTTCAAGTTCGCCGGAATTTTCGGGAAAGCAATTCGTTCCCGTAGTCTGACGGAGCGGAGGAGGAATGCCACTTGCCGAAATGGTTGTGACTCCCTGGACACGATGGCCCACATCATGAGCATCTGCCCATATGCTCGCAGGCTAAGGATATACCGGCACGACGAGATAGTGAGATTTGTGTAAGGTGGGGTTTCATCATGAGAGGGTGGCACATGTGGCTTGAAAACGTTTTTATGACCCCAAAGGGTAAATTTAGGCTCCGGACTTGGTCGTGGAGTTCAAAGGCAAGGCCGCAATTATTGATTTTGCGCGGTTATCGCGGGACCCTTGGAAGACATCTTCTGTAGGAAGAAAAGCAAATATGATCAGCTGGAAATGAAGATGGCTGTTCCGAAGCTCGCTGGTGTGGAGCCCGGCTTGGTGAGGGTTCTGCCGGTAACCCTGTCTTACAAAGGCGTTTGGTGCAAGAAGAGTGCAGAGAGGCTCCGAGAACTGGGAGTAAGTCAGGCTACACTAGAGGGGATCACCATCATAGTACTCAGTGGAACCTGGTTCGTGTGGCCCAAGTTCAGTGCCTTTCCTCGAGGCTTCAAGGCAACTGGGCAGACCACGGGTAGGCGTAGGATAGGCTTGGGAAGTATGGTGGAATTATCCCGAATCTATGGTGTTCTCATTTCAGGACGAAGACTGTGGAGCGACGCTTCGGCCTAGAAGTCATTTATTGTTATTTATTTATTTATGTATGTTTTTTTTATGTTTTTTATTATTAAGACTTTTTATATATTATATTTCTATATGTTTTATATTTCTGTTGGTAGTTTTAGTATTAAGTAGATTGTATTTCTAGGAGGAGTGTCTTGTCTTTTTATTTTTTTTTATGAGTATATTTATGGTCAGGATGCATTATTTTTAAACAACTATGTATGAGGTTTTTTTTTGTTTTTGTTGTTCTCTTCAGTTTTATTATTTATTTATTTTTGTGAGAACTACGTGTTAGGTTAAGGCTAAGAACTCCTATCTGGTTGCTAGCACCTTTTTTTATAATCTTCTTTATGGACATCCAAGGGGTTAGGGACCCCCTTATTAATTGTGTCTTTTATAAAGCATTATAGGTTAGGGCAATTGAATTATTTTTATTAGTATTTTATTATTCTATTTTTAAATGTATTTAAAACAAAAATAAGCAAGTAAAAAATAATCAGCTAAAATATCATTAGTGACATTTTTAGCGATTACAATCCTTACTTTCGTGCAAGGAAGCAAATATTGAGGGCTCTAGAGAATATAATGTTAATTGATGACGTCAAATCGAATATATCTCCATGTATCTCACGTACTGAAGATCTATCGAAAACAATATTCTTTAATTAACCTTGAAATAAGACGTTTCATAGTATTAATGTGACGAGAAGGAATGGGGCCTACTGAAGGATGAACACTAAAAAATATAAAGAGCTCAATTTATATTATAAATACAAACGATAATAATAAAAAAATAAACAGGACAATAATTATAGAAATTGAAATTTCAAGTGTTCAAAATTTAAGAAGGGTTAACATATTGAAAGTGTCGCATGAAACGGTAAAATATGGAGTATGGTATAAATCAAATAAACATTTAAGAGTTAAGAAAGTAAAATCTTAATTGATGACGTCTTCACACAACGTATTTGCATGTACCTCAAAAGAGCTTGAGTTCAATGAAAACAATATCACGTATTTAAGATTCTTTAAATGGGTTCATGATATAACAGCTTACTGTTAAAATGACATTAGTAGGAGTGGGAAGTGCTTGAAGCCCGAAAACTTAAAAATGAAAATAACTCGATCAAGGTATAGAAAACATGTATATAGCATCATTAATAGATAATATAGTTGCAAAATCATTGATTATTCCAATATACTACTTTTCTTCACTTTTATATAAAACGATGGATTGATTTTACGTCGAGTATGATAAAGAACAAACATAAATTGCTACCGCTAGTGAGTTAAGATATACATATAGGATGTAGGACCAATGGACATTTGAAGAAATTATTCGAAAATGTGTACAACATCAATAGCTGATTCCCCTCGGGGGAAGTCTGCTAAAACATGATCCGACTGTAATAAGAGAATCGTCAAGACCTAATAAAGCGTATTTCGTTTCCATAAATTATTTGAAGAAGAATTTTGCATTGTAATCACTACTGACTGCCGAATTTACAAGTAATTGTATAAAATGAGTGCTTCCATGTTCAAATGGCAGAACTTGGGCCGTACCAGAAGAAAACCTAATTTCGTCTACAGAATTATTAGATTCACAACAAGGCATAGTATTCACCAAAGTTAGGTCTTTTAGTACCTAGAATAATAGAACATCCTTTATATAAATTCAATTACTCCAACATACTTCATCCTGACAACTTTACTACCGCAAGAATTTAATTGAGGAAATAAATTATTTTTATTTCTGCCTCATTATAATTCACCCAAAGCTTCAGAATAACTAATGTTCCAGTTTAATACTGTTTCGCCCGACTTTTGAATAAGTGCTTCAAAGACCTCCAGGAGTTACACTTGGAATATTTTCCTTAAATGATATTTTCATGAACATTAATCATGCCTAATACACTTTTCTCCAGCTTTTAGCAGATTTCCCTTAGGGGAAATTAGCTATTGAGGTCGTACTCATGA
The DNA here is from genome assembly GCA_019009955.1 of Riptortus pedestris. Lineage (NCBI taxonomy): Eukaryota > Metazoa > Arthropoda > Insecta > Hemiptera > Alydidae > Riptortus > Riptortus pedestris. Next base: position 79,807,904 of record CM032228.1, on the reverse strand, counting down.
CGCGAGTTTCGAAAAATTTCTTCAAATGTCCATCGATCCTACCCAGGAGATGACGAAAATGAGGTCCGTTCAAAATTATATATATATATATATATATATATATATATATATATATATATATATATATATATATATATATATATATATATATTTGTCTGTTAACGCTCTAGCGGTCGCAATTTTCGTTTGATCGTTATCAAACTCGATATTTAAACGTTTTATGCAAAAATAAAGATCAAGTTCGTTAATGGCTGAAATCGGACCAGTGGGAGGGGGGGGTTTAGAGGGGAGGATTTTCGAAAATTCAAAATATCTCCGTTACTATACGTCGGATCGAAAAATTATATAGAATCATTCTTATTGCAAACTAAATTTACTATAAATAATGTTATATACATTTATTCTGTATCTTGAATATTAACCGAGATATTTGCATTTTTCTGTTTTCAGCTTCTGAGATGAGATCGGCTAACTTCGGTTCTAGTAGTGAGTTTCCGTCAAGAGTTAGTTCGGGCCGTTCCTGTAACTGTTTGACTCTCTATTCTGAAATTTGTCTATTGTAAAACTTCACGTGGGAAATCTGCTTAGTTTACGCAGCCCCTGCGTGACGGACTTTTTAATTCTTTAAACTATTAAAATCACAAGTGTTTCCCCGTTATGTGAATTACTCTATTCAGATTGTATTCATACCGGTATTATTCTTAAATAAAGACCAAATGCTTCCAGGTAGATGATGAATCTGGGCTTCTTTCAAATTCATTTACATCTGTCAATTAAAATTCTAGCTGACTTAATTTTTGTTTGATTAATACCAAACTCAATATTCAACAGTGGTTATATTAACTAAATGTGGTTATTTAATGTCCAATATTATGGCGGATCTGGGGAAATGGTGGTATTGAAATTAGATGTATTGTAAGTTCGTAAATATTTCTAACCAAATATTATACATCAATACCTAAATTATTTTTCGGTTAATTTTCTTGATAGCTAAAATACGTGTATAACGACTTTATAGAACATTAAATTTTCAATAAGATGCTTCTATACACTTTTTCAATCCGACGTATAACAACGGAGATATTTCGAATTTTTGAAACCCACTCCCCACTCGTTGGATTTCAGCTGTTAGGTACCGAAGTTGATCTTCATTTTTACATAAAACGTTTAAATAATGAATTTGGAAACGACCAGAAAATAATAGCGGCCGCTAGAGCGTAAAATATAAGTCCAAGCTCGTTAACGGCTGAAATCGGACGGGGGAGGGGTTTAGAGGGGGTACATTCTAAAATTTTAAATATCTCCGTTATTATACGCCGGATCAAAAAATTGTACATAACTAAACATATTGCAAGTTAAATTACCTGTAAATGTTGTAATACACACATTAAACCTAGCAAAAATATTAACTGAAGAATTTAGATTTTAACATATTTCCCTTATGAGAAATCAGCTATTGGGGTTGTACTCATGACGACATTTTCGAAAATGCATGAAAATCGTGCAAGATCGAAGGATATTTGAAGAAACGTTTACGTAACCCTGTCATGAGCACATCAATAGCTGTTTTCCGTTAAGGGAATCTGCTAACAGGGAAAACGTAAGCATTTTCTAGTTGCGAAACAGCAAGTAGATCATGTCTGATCTTTTGGCGATGAATATGTGTGAACATGGATCGAATGAAACTTAATTCCTTTCAAATTTGTCAAAATCGCATTTTGATTACAACCTCAATGGCTAATTACGCTTCAATTTGAACGCGGAAATTCGATACTAACAGTTTCAGTGGACAACAGTCCTGTCGGGGCACTTCCCAGAAATCCTTTAGCTTAGCTCATAATCAGTATTGAATTAACCTGTAATAAACCTGGTTCGTACTGGAGTATTTACAATTAATAACTTTCCGATTCACCTGATATTGGTACTCTACAGTTTAATAAACCTTTTATCATCCTCTAATTGAATCCCGGGGCTCAGGATAGCCGTGAGTTAAAGCTTTGGCTTTAATGTCACATGGTAAACCTGGAGTGGCGAGTTCCATTTCCGCCTGGGCAAATAAGAATTTATTTAGTGACGAGCTCATTAAATGAAATCCTTAGTCCCTCCCTGGATAGAAAAGCGTAGCAACCTGTAGATAACCCGTCCCAATCAGCTATACTAGCAAAAATTAGATATTAATCAATAATAATAGTAATAAGTGAATCCCTCGTCAAGAAATTATATCTACTAGAATCTCATTTTGAAATACTTATTTCAAATGACATGTTCGATTCAATGTTCTTTTCCAACTTCAAAATTAGTTCCGTGTAAAAGGAATGTGCATATTACACCTATAAATAATTTACCATTTCACCATTCTGTATTCTGCACTAACTGTAATTTCTATGGTGCTGACTTTAAACATTCTCTAGCATATATTAGCAGATTTCCCTCAAGAGGAATCAGCAGTATTGTATTGTATCATGTTGTAGTATTGACGCGATTTTCAAAAAATGTATTCAAATGTCCAGCGATCCTACGTATTAGATGGATTAGGAATAGTGATCGGCGTTATTAACATTTGGACTGAATTCAGTTTTTAATCTTTATTAATTACAGTTTTTATTATTTATAGCTCAAGGGATGTCATTGTAAATTGCTGAAAGCAGTTAAGCGCTTATAAATATATTGTGAGGCGACACAAAATTGTATTCTTGATAAACGTAACAAGTTATTTATTTTATTTATTCATTTATTGGAGCTTCGCAGCTTCGGCGATGTTGCTCTAAACAAAAGGATTTGTAACTAAAAAAAACAAACAATACAAACAAAAAAAAATAACAAAATTACAAGTTATTTTACTTAAGGATTTAATCATTTTAGTAGACTCAAAATTCACTACGCGATTCCAGTTTTTTGGGAACTTTTTAGAATGACGGCTTGAGAAGAAGCCAAATAAAAAGCAAGTAGAATATGCAAAACTATTATTTTTAATTAGTTTAAACCCACAAACTCCAACGACTACAAATATAATTTCGAATTTTTGTTTTTTTTACGTTCATTATAATTGTTGAATTGAATTGTTGTTTATGATAATAATAAAAATCCTATGAGTAAGTGCTTGAAACTCCCGATATTCATAATAAATGACAAGCAGTGCACTAAAATGGTGCCTAACTATTTGTTTATTTTGGAATGTTTTACTTCAGAAGTAATTGACTTCAAGTAAAATTAAGTAATCATTACATTTGTAAGTACATGGAACATTCTATTATTTTGTTTTTCAATTGCTCTCCGAATTCCTTCTTTAATTTTTGATTTGCAGATCATATCGTATTCCATTTGTCAATATATGGCTAGTTTTAACACCAATAACTCCCACAGACTTTACTAAATTAAAAAAAAAAAGAAGTTAATTTACTTTACATTGTCTTTATTCCTTATCATTTTTTAAATCAGTGCCCTCCATTTTCTTTGCTTTGGGTTTGGTGGCTGAAGTTGTTCTGGAGTACTGATCTCTTCCTTATCTAAAGTGCTCTTTGTCTAATACTCGGCCCAAATGAAGCAATCTCATTCTCAAGGTCAAAAAAACCTCTTGCCCTAAATGGAAGTTAACTCGACTCAATACTTCCAAATCTTCTTCGTAAAAGGGATACACATAAATGGCAATCGATTCCATTCGAACATTTATTGATTAGAAATAATTTTAAAACATATACCTATAGTTGAAAATATTAATAAAGATCCAGGTACTTTGTAAAGTGTGCATATATTGTAAAGGCTATTCTGAAATTTACTACCTTGATACAAACCCATAAGCTGAGTCGATTAGCAATTCGATAATTGGAATGAAACACAGATATACAATATACAATACATACGGACACACTACAATATACAATACATACGGATGGCAAGGCTTGCTCTATTATCGTTCAAAACTTCTATTAGAAAACATTTCATTGGAATACACAAGAGGATAATACTAAAAGGGGTTTAATTAATAGGGGTTTAGAAAGGGACATTCTAAAATTTAATATAGATTCTAGATAATTCATATCTACTTACTGAGGACTGGTATTGAGAAACGCATACCCGTCGGTGGAAGGAATAGAGCTAATCTATCTGCCCCACCTGACAGACCACTACTAGAGCTCTAGTGGCTGTTGAGCACATTCGCTGAAAATTCATCGTATCGCTTTCTTTCATTGGTCTGTCTGTAAAGACTGCCTTGACTACTTCCAGCACCAGCCTTTTCCTCACATTTTAGCTTGCCAGCACCTTCATCTTTTCGTAATGAATTTGATCGGCTCAAATCTATACGTGTCAAGAATTAGCTCATGTGTTCCCTCTGGCGTATTTAAAATCATTTATATGTTGGATGACTGTCACCATATACTGCAAACATTGTTGGTCCTCTGGGCTGACGGCTGTCTATGGACACGCTAGTAAAAGGGTTGGCCCTTGCTGATCTGTCTCATAGTGGTAGCAGGAGGAGATATAGAAGTGTTCGATGAGGTTCTAGAGACAGCCTCCTAGCCATCTCCTGTCTTGTTCAATACGAATGAAATCGTAACACACACATCTAGTCTGGCAAGTCCTCCAATTGCTTATCGATGCCCGTCAAGGCTTTCTTCACTTGGGAAAGGCGCTGGGGGCAGGACTTAATAAACCGCCACTAATTTTCTTCTGATGAAAGTTAGATCACTGAATGGAATTTGTTGGAATGGTTTATTATTCTAATCTTTAAAATGTCTTGAGCACTAAAACGACCAGGTACGCACCTGTAACTTTCAAGTCTTTTTCATAGAAAACACAAAAATTCGGCATGCATATTACCTTTGTAATCCATAGCAGTTTCGCAGCTCAGTATTAAAACTGTATTCCCACTTGGGGAAATTAGAAACAATTGCTCTATCGTGCCCAGACTGTAAAATGTCATTAGAAACTCTTTATCTGCTATACACTTATTCCTAATGCCAACTGGATAAAAAGCGGAAGTTAGAGTTTGAATGCCCCCTCATCTTTACTAATAGGAATCTTTTTTATAAATAACATAATTTCATTAAACTTATAGTTTCCCTTTAGGATTGGAGATATATGAAGATATATTCCTCTCTTTAATTTACAATTAATACTTCTTGTAAAGGTTACTGGTAAATACTGAGTATTCATCTGTAGAGTAGAGAGCAGTTTTGTTCCAAAAAATTCATTTTTTTCTCGTGATATAAGAATTATTATTACTAAGATTTCAAAAATCTAAATAATCTTTAAAACATTTTGACAGACTGCTAATTAATTTCCCCCCATAACGGTAAAAGTTCATTAGGTCTTTTATACATTTTTTCAGCCTCCATGTTGTTATATTGGGTGCATTAGTTTGAATATATAAACTTGATGAAGAAAATCTGTCATTAAGGCTACAGCTGATATGTTAGTCGACGGTGGTAACCCGGCTAAATTTTGAGTCAATTGGTCCTCTTCATCTATCTGGGATTTTTGGAAACACGATTCTTTGAAAAGTGGTCTTCCCCACCCCTGGTTGGACTAGGAGTTTTTATCAAAGTTAATATACGACTCATTCTTCTATTTGGGTCTCAAACCATCATTCCGAAGCCCCTGCCTCATAGTGGTGAAAGTCAAGGTTTGTGGCGGCGTACTTGGTTCTGAATCTGGGACACCGCTGTGTACGAATGATGTAGGCATCCTTTATTACCTTTGACATAGTGTCTAAATATTACAATACTGGCTAGGATATTAGGCATCGGGAAACCACTGCCCGCTTCTCAACACTTGTTAGCCACGAAGTTCCAAAAATGATTGTGGGCTTACGTTAGATTCTGATATCAAGGCCAGACGCATTTTGTTCTTAATTGGTAAGATAAAAAGAACAAGTTAAAAAAGCTGTAATCTTCAAAATCAATGGCATAGTCAATTGCTTATCAATCTGTATCAATAATAGGGCTTCAATTTTTTTTTTTTTAATAACAGATTATTTATTCAATCCCTTCTCATTATAAACACAAAATAAACCGTCGTTATTAAAAATTACCTATATAATCAAAAATATTATCTGAAAATGAATTAAGTTTATTATAATATAGGGGGTACATTTAGGGAAGCAACTGGCCTTGATCTGTAGTACCACAAAACTGCAGGGGACAATGCTAAAAGCTGATCACTCGGTCATTCACAAACGTTGTGTGGTAGACCTTGGTCCTTCATGGACTGATGATACAAAGATTTCCAATTTCTTAAATATATTTAGTCGCGGTAGATAACATGTAATTGTATTGATAAATAAAATATTCAAAAACAATAATTTTAGAATCATAACTCACTTACTAAATAATTCTGTAATTTGTTATTCATTAACGTCCGCTTTATGCTTCTGAGACTAATTGGGACGAGTTGTCTAAAGTATACTACCTTCTTCTAGCCAGGGTGGAACTAACGATTTTATTTAATGAATTCGCCACTAAATAAATTTCTATTACCAAGATGAGAATCGAACACACAGCTATTGGTTTGGCAAGTGAGTTTAGGCCCACGCCTTCACTCACAAGGCTAACCTGAGCCCCCTGAATAGTTTTGGTAACATTAACTCATTTGTGGACTATATATCGTCACAATTAAATATAGCCTTACAAAATGAAATATATCTTGCGTACGATAAGAAGTAATGATTGAGAAAAATAGAATAAAGTTTTTGTCGTATAGTTCTCAGGTCCAGTGACCTTACGGACAAAGCTTAAAATATCCCTTTCAAAAATATAAATTAATATCAGATTGTAATTAATCATCTGTTGACTTTGAGATAACAAGGCCGTCGATAATCCCCTTTTGTCACTACTCGAGCCATTCAAACGAACAACAGGTTGTAGGGATCTGAAATTGCCAATTACCTCTGCTCTCTCTCTGTCTCTCTCTCTCTCTCTCTCTCTCTCTCTCTCTCCACCTTAATAAATTTAGTGGAATCAAAAAGTGTATTTACGTTAGGAGGCAAACTTTATTTTACCTGGAGTATTGGCGGAGGTGGAGACGAAGCGTCGATTTGGCTTTTATTGCTTTCAGAGAAAACAGTTAGACTCGCCTACCGTCTCCCTCTTCTGCTATCCAGTCTATTCTCCAGTCAGCAGAAAGCCCCTGTTTGTCTTATCTATAATGTTCATAGTGCTTTCGGCAAGCATCCTATATTTTATAAAAACTTTTTTTTTATAGTAAAGGAAATGCCAATTTGGAAAATTTAATTAATAAATTTACTTCTCTTAAAGCTCTATACTGGAATAATTTTGACTCCCCCCCCCCGAGGGGGGGAGAGGCGGAGAGAGAGTCGCTCGGTGGTTTTGGTCCAGGCTTCATTGCTCTTAATCAGCTGGCACTGATGATGGAGCGCTGGCTCTGAAAGTGCACATTGCATAAATTAAAACATTAGAAGAAGAGAAGGCCTTTTTATTGATCCTGAAGGAACAAAGCGATTTTAGTTTCTTACTTTATTCTTGAATAAGATTGTACCATTCAAGGCGTTTGTCCACAGTCAATCCCAAAAGATTTCTCATAGGGACAGGTGAAATGTCCCAATTATTAATTGAGATCACTCCTAAGAATATGTGCAATGTTTACTGAAAGCTGGAATATTTGTTTCAGTAAACATTCTTATTTTTCAGTCGGTTGTTTTTTTTATTCAGATGCATTGAGAAAAAAATTAGTTCAGGGATTTACCTCCTTCAGCTCAACCCCTAGCTGTACCTATTAATACACTGGAGCCACTACAACGCAACTATCAAAGATGCAATTTTGTAAGGGCAAAGTAAAAGTGTACTAAATAGATTGTATATTTTATAAGTATTGTTTTTCAAAGATTGACAAATTTAATAAAACATCTACAGAATTTAAAACACAAAAAAGAGAATGACGAAGAAATACTTCTTCATCTCACATCCAGAATGTTTTGATATTATATAATGACATATTGGGTTTCTTTAATACTATACCCGTGAGCACACAAAAAGGAATACTAGCTCTGGAAGAATTTAACACAGGTAATAAACGTATTGAAGTTGTTTTTCTCGGCCCCCATAAAAAATATATTTTACTCTTAACTCTATAATGATGATTATCTGAAGCCTTAAGAAAATTAATTCTGTAGGTTCAAAAATGATAACAATGGACGCCTAAAGGGCGCCTTCAGCTACACATAATTGAAATTATCTCGGAAGAGAGTGGTAGATATCAGGAAGAAGCTTCATGGAGGATGACAGCATCCGAAAGAAAAATGATAAATAGCCTTTGTTTTACTTTGGAATAAATAAATAAAAAAAAAGTCCTTGTAAAAGCCATTATAGGCACAAGAGCCTAAATTGCTTCCTGAAGAGGTTCTTATTCTGGAGCTTGTGGTTCCGGGGAAAGAAGCCTCCCTATGCAAATAAAGTGAAGCGTAACTTGTGAGGAGACTATCCATTTAAAGATTTTCCAACTGTTTAAAATTCACCCTCTTTATCCCCCCTCACCCAGTCACCGCTCCCAAACATTAAAACAATAAAGAGCACGGAATATAGTTAATTTAGTCTTCACAGTGTTTTTATATAACATTGAATAAGAAAAATTCAATTTATATGTAAAAATCTTTTTAAAACGCCTCACTACCAGGGCTCATTATACAAATACAATTTACATTTAATCAATTGGATAGGATAACTTTTTTCCTCCCCCCCCCACTCTTCGCTTTATAATACCTTTGGATGAAATTTTCATTTGAGGGATAAGTTCATAACAGGAAAGTTTGGAATCTACAACAAGCTTATTATAATTACAACTGGCTCGTGTAAAATTAAAAATGACTCTAATTTATTAGCATCCTGAAGGGAACTTTCCTTAATTTAATTTTTGATTTTTTATACTTTAAATGTAGATGTCTTTGTGTCACTTTAACTACTTCAAAATATTTTTCATTCGTTTATATCAATAAATTAAAACGACACTTGCCTTTAGTTATTTAGTAAATATTTTAACAAAAATTTGTTTTATCTTCTTAAAAAAAAAAGTCAAGATGGGCAAGTACTGAATAATATAACAGTCACCTAATTGCGATTCTAAAATAAATGTCCTAGCCACATTTACAGTAGACACGTTGAAATGAAGTCCTCGAAATGGCCACTTACAGGCAGTCCCATAAGTATACAACTATTACGGATTATCAACCATTCCATGATTCATTGGTTTATTGTGTAAATTCAATTCGGAAGAGAAGACATTGCATAAATATCTCTATTAGTACTAGACATATTTCAAAATGTATAGAGCAACAATTGCTAGAAGTAACTTCATAGATTTTTCGAAGTCATGCATAATAACGGAAGTATTTATAATACCCACTCTCATCCCCTAGTCCCATTTCGGCCTAGCTCGTATTAGGATTAAATGAAAAATATAATTACTTAGTGCTCCCATTTATTTTAATTTGTGATTTTCTATTAAAAGAAAGCGAAAAATGTTTCTTATATATGAACAAATGTTGAAAGACGGCCAAATGGGATGTGCGTGCGTGCGTACTTGCTTATGTAAGTGAATTTTATATATTACTAGTACTTTCTCCATAGGTAGCTATCTAAATTATTTTTATTTTAGACTCGTTCTTCAATTTGCTATTACAAATGCTGGGTGTAATAATCTGCCAGTGCAACCTAATACTGAGTATTCCTTAAAAAAATTATTAAAATCCTAGAATTAAATTTAGGCTTCCAAACCTCATTATAAACGACCTAATGAATAAAATTAGATAACTTCTGTTCTGTACCTCATTAAATAGAACTGTTATAGACTAAATCATTTAATGTATAATACCTACCATGAAAAAACATTTATTTTGTCATAACTTTTCCTTCAATGTCCCCAATATTTAATGCATATTCAATTAATAGCAGAAATTGTTGATAAACTATCACCATCTTGGAACTTCAATGAGGGTGGGTTTAGTTTGGACCCGATAACGTGGACCTACAGTTTTACACTTTAGGGTGCTTTATGACAATACTTAAACAGTGTCCCTGGAAGACTTAATGAGTTGTGGTAAAAGGGAGCCACTCGGGGAGAAAAAGAACAGATGTTCATACTATTGGCAGTGGTTGGAGCTTTAGTTGTTAAATTAATACAAAAACAATGACAATTTTTTCAGTTTAATGTTCATAAATTGCGCAAGACATTAAAAAGTTGCTCCCGTGCGTAAAAAGGACGCATCAGTATTTCATTCCAGCACAGATGAAGTCATCAGCACATTATAAACTTAACTTCTCCCTTGTTAAAAAGGCTAGAAACATAAGCTGGACGAGGTATGTTTATTTGGAAATATCTTAATGTGAAATTTACATGAATAGGACTTACTGAAAGGGCAAAAATACAAATTAGTTAAGTCGCCAAGTTAGAGAAGAACATATAGAACAATAATTAGAACATTAGAAGCAAGATTGGTAGATTACATTTTTTTTCCATAAGAACAACAATAATGAAGATAGGCCTTAGAATGGTAATTGTTGACGTCATACCATATAATTATTCTTGAATTACACTTATTAAAGGTAGGATGAAAACGATTCGCAGTATTTAGGTTTCAATTAAGGTGTTACGTGATATATCAGTTTATTTTTATAATAAAATGATTAGGAACAGGGGTTGACAAGAGGCTGAAAGCAAAAATAAAATACTCGCAACTCCGCTAATATTCTAGTAAAAGGAAGATATGTATAGGACAACAATTTTACTATATTAAATTTGTATCAAGGTTACTTATAAATCATTTCCCCATCCAACCCTTAATAACGTAGATATTTTGAATCTTTGATTTTAATCCACACTGTTTTTTGCTGTAATGGTCATATATTTTCCATGATATATTGCACACTTTAAGCATTTGGCGTATACTATTACCTTAATAGTATAATCCAAGTTATTGCCTATTAAGCAGTTAATGTTTTCATTAATATTTAGAGAACTTAGTTTCAAGTTGAATCAAACGTTCTCAATATTCATTTTGAATATTATAGTACGACAATAGCGCCTAAATAAATGATGTTTTTGAATTCAATATTTTCAAATGAAAAAAGTTCACAGAAAAATATTCATTTGTTTCGATTTTACATTTAATTTGTTGACTAATTAAATTAAAAGAAGTTAATGTTTTTATTTTATTATGGTAAAATTAATCGATTACTATTAAACGAAATAAATCGATTTTAAATAAATTATTATATTTATTTAAAATCGATTAAAACAATAGAATAATTTATTTAGTATAATGATTTCTGCATAATGAAACGTTAAAATAAAAAATAATGTTTTTTCACCTTCTGTAAAGTTTTAAAGTTATGAAATACGAAAGATTCATTTTATGAGGTCGATGTTCGTGCCTGATTTAATATCACAGTATGATCGTTCAAACGATGACGAAGCTACATTAATATCCACTTTAGTCATATCTTTATGGCATAACTTGAAAAGAGAACTACATCAATATCCTAATCACCTCAAAACATTTTATTAGCAGATTTCACTTAAGGGAAATCAGCTATTGAGGTCGTACTCATGACGCGATTTTCAAAAGACAGATCAAGTTCGTTCAAACGATGACGAAGCTACATTAATATCCACTTTAGTCATATCTTTATGGCATAACTTGAAAAGAGAACTACATCAATATCCTAATCACCTCAAAACATTTTATTAGCAGATTTCCCTTAAGGGAAATCAGCTATTGAGGTGTACTCATGACGCAATTTTCAAAAATTTCTTCAAATGTCCATCGATCCTACCCAAGAGATGACGAAAATGAGGTCCGTTCAAAATTATATATATATATATATATATATATATATATATATATATATATATATATTTGTCTGTTAACGCTCTAGCGGTCGCAATTTTTGTTTGATCGTTACCAAACTCGATATTTAAACGTTTTATGCAAAAAGACAGAACAAGTTCGTTAATGGCTGAAATCGGACCAGTGGGAGGGGGGATTTTCGAAAATTCGAAATATTCCCGGTACCGTACGTCGGATCAAAAAATTGTATAGAACCAATCTTATTGCAAATTAAATTTACTATAAATATTGTTCTATACGTTTATTCTCTATCTTGAATATTAACCGATATTTTTGCATTTTTATTAAATGTAGGCGGATAACACACGAGTGAGTTTCCCGCCAAATGCTAGTTCGGCCGTTTCCGTAACTGCTCAGCTCTCGTATGGAGATTTCTCTATTGTATAACTTCACGTGGGAAATCTTCTTAGTTTACGCAGCCCCTGCATGACTGACTTTATAGGCGTTAATGACGAGTTTTTGTTCCATGAATACAATGTCTACTTTATTATTTTTATTCTCATTTTCATTTGCAATTAATCCCCTTGCAGGTTTACAGTGCTCTGTATTAAATTGGGGGAAACAATTATTTTAAAATTAACTTTATATTTTCCTTATTAATTTATATATATTATTGAAAGATTGAATACAGATAAATTCTATCTAATTATATCCACTTCGTACTACTGATGCTACTAGGGGCGGGATATCTACAGGTTACTACCACTAGGGTGGGACTAAGGATTTTTTACGATTATACGATAGATTGATAGGAAACTAATATACAGACGTATATCAATACTGATTTAAGTACATATTTATATTAATAAAGTTACGTAATTTATAAAAACAATCTGCTGATTTTACTTTCATTAATATCAGTTTTCCTACTATGCCAGATTCATATCTTGAAATGGCATAAAATCTGTTATAGATGATGAAAAGTGGGAGTTTATTTTCAGTTTCAGGAGACCAAAAAACATAAAGATAAGTTGATATTATCAAATCAAATTTCCAAAAGTTTATTTTTGTATACCAGAGTTTTCAGATCATGCACGTTTTTATATTTTATTGTTAATTCATCCCTTTTTGTTATAAGAGCCTTAAATGAAATTACAATTTCTTTTGTGTACGTAATAGAATACGTTCACATTCAGTCTTTCCCTTTCCCTCCGTTCAAGTCCTTAGAAATATTTCAGTAAAACACCACTTATTTATCTTCATTTAATTACTTGGACTTCCGGGCAAGATTAATTAATTTGAATGAGTCTAAAGTTGCTACATTTCCCGAAAGCTCTAGCAATTCTGTTGGTCGAGAGCTAAGCCAGTAGTAATAAAGTTTGCCGGCCTTTGTAAGCCAGTAGTTTCTCAGTCTAGTTTGTGTTTTCACCGCTTGTTTTGAATTATACTCCACTATTTACAATCTCCCACTCGCAGCTTTTTATTCATACAAAGCCAACAATCTGTTCTATGTAAATCCACTTTAAGTCTGACTATTTTCATGCTATTGGACAGTGCAAATAAAAGAAGAAGAATATGTGATTAAAGGAGTAATAATGTACATGCATTATCTTCATTTTAGTAATTACATATTTTTTCTTCTCAGTAAATTTAAAGCTTCTTAAGTGTGGCTAAAGGTTAGCCCCATTTTAACAAATTTCTTTTAAGGTAAAAAAGCTATTGAGGATGTACTCATGAAGCAATTTTTGAATAATTTCATTAAATGCTCATCTAGCGTCCGGAATGTTTTGCTTGATCGTGATAATGATCATTCCATAAGCACCAGAATAAATAAATAAAACAATAAATATACACAGAATATTAGGTTATGAGGTTCCGTAACCCATGATTGGCCCGAAAAGGTCATTTATATATATAGCTCCCTGAAAAAGAGTCCACCCAGGAAAATACATACACAATAATGAAAATTACTTCCTTTAAAATAATAATTATAAGAATTCAAAAATGTATGCCGATCCCAAGAAAAAAAATCTTCGTAAGTAATGTAAGTTATACGAAAGTGGAAAACAATTCTTTGAGGAAATAATTATAATAGATAAAGGGTATATAGCAATAAAATTGGAATCGGTCCGGAAATCAATACTGATTTCCTAAATGAATGTCAGAATATAGAACTCTACAAATTGTAGTCGGAAATAGATATGAAAACCTCTGTAGTAGTATGGCTGTAGACAGTTATTTCCGGAAAGTGTTTGTAATGGCTATACATGACCAAATAGAGCCTACAGACGGCATGCCCTTAAAGGAAATATTTCAGATAGTTGTAGATTTTAGAACAAATCATAAGAGTTTGTTCAACATATTACTGCAGGATGTGAGAGGCTGGGTAGCACAGTGTACTTACAGAGGCACAATAAAGTACCTAAGAAATATCACGAAAGAATTTTAATAAAACCCCTTACGGCTGCCAGTGAAATCCCATATTATAGAAATGAACCACAAATTAATTGAAGAGAACGATAAAAATTATGATGGGGCAGTGATAACAGTCCATCACTACAAGCCGGACATTTTCACAATTAATATAAATGATAAGAATGTTCAAAAAGCAATTGCCAAGAAATTCAGAAAATAATTCTTAGCTGCAGAATTGAAAGATCTCTGTGAACTGGAATCAGTCAGAGTATCTGCCTTTGTTACTTCAAGAAACGCACGTGTACCTAAAAATACTGCCTAAAGCACTAAATATTTATATTTTACTGAAGAAAAAAAAAGCTATCTGATTAGATACTTCCAGGATAGTAAGAACATGTCCTGAATACTCAATGAACATACCCTTTTTACTGGTTGGAAAAATATTCCTCAGGTAAAATGATTTACAGGAAACTCAGAATAAAACCACTATAATAATATTTTTTCCTCCCGTCCTATCCTATAAAGGTAGACCAGGAAATACACAGCAACGCATAAAATGGACGAATGGCATGTATTTTAAAGTTATGCGAGCGTATTATCTGGCCACAAACTGTGAGCTTCAAAAACGCCTTATAATAAAATACCCAATGAAGTAGTCCTCTGGGAAATACCATATATTCCCTGTTATAGAGATATCCAGGTAACACTGATTATAACACCATAGGTCCACCCGATCAATGCAAGAAAATCCGGTGCCATTTTGTGAGTTGTCCAAGGAGTAGTTCTCAGTCAATGCTTTCCCGGTAACTCGTACATTTCTTGTCCATTAGGGAATTGGGCAAAAGCTGCCAAGACTCAGCTCTAAGCACCAGGATGCTGACCCTTTACAAGGCTGTACTGCTCGCTTCTAATTGTAAGTTGTTTAACCCATCAATACTTTACTTGTGCGACACGCCTTTGTAAGACAGGGCAATTGCCAGGAACTTCGTCACATTTTGCTCGACATCCGAGAGCCCGGAGTACTGTATAACTTAAGATCCAGCTTGTTAATGCCCAAAATCGGATCAGATGGAGGGGGTTTCGAGGGAAGTCAAACAAAATTCAAAATGTGTCTTTTATTATTGCTCGAATGGAAAAATCATGTGAAACAAGATTGTTATTCTTGTGATGTTCAGCAATTGTTGTTCTATACTTTTTCTCGTATATCGAATATTAAACAATGTATTTGTATTTTTGTTTAGTTTTCAACTTTCAGCAAACCCCATTTCATTAGAACTTGTCTTACGTTTACAATAAGCCAATATATCGCGAAACGTCTTATTCCAAGCTGAAATGCCTAATATTGCAACCAATGGACTTTAATGTAGTCTGATAATGATCTAATCAATTAGGATTTCTCGTTGATGATTAGAATTTTTTTATTTGATCTACACCAAAATAACCACTTCATTCAACACTAAAGATCATATTCCTTAATGGTTGAACCAGGAAGAGAGGGGTGTAAAGGGGGGGGGGATTTCAAGAATCTCAGATATTATGAGTCAAATAGAAAAATGCTTTAGAATCAATCCTATTAAGTATAAACTGTTCTAAAATTGTTATTATTTAATAATCTATAACATTTCTGTTTACTTATGTTTCTTAATAGAAAATAAATAGTGAGATGAATAACCCAGCGTTTATTTTCAGCGCGTGAGAAATCTGTTTGGTTTACGCAGACATGCGTGACATACTTTTAGCAGATTTCCCTTAAGGGAAATCAGCTATTGAGGTCGTACTCATGACGCGATTTTCGAAAAATTTCCTCAAATGTCCATCGATCCTACCCAGGAGATGACGAAAATGAGGTCCGTTCAAAACTATATATATATATATATATATATATATATATATATATATATATATATATATATATTTGTCTGTTAACACTCTAGCGGTCGCAATTTTTGTTTAATCGTCACCAAACTCTGTATTTAATCGTTTTATGTAAAAAGGAAGATCAAGTTCGTTAAAGGCTGAAATCGGGCAAGGGGGAGGAGGTGGTTTAGAGGGGGGATTTTCAAAAATTCAAAATATCTCCGTTATTATGCATCGGATCTAAAACTTGTATTGAACCAATCTTATTGCAAATTAAATTTACTATAAACATTGCTATATACATTTATTCTCTATCTTGAATATTAACCTAACTTCGGGTCTAGTCGTGAGTTTCCGTCAAGAGCTAGTTCGAGCCGTTCCCGTAACTGTTTGACTCTCTATTCTGGAATTTCTTTATTGTAAAACTTCACGTGGGAAATCTGCTTAGTTTGCACAGCCCCTGCGTGACGGAATTTGTTTTTATTTCCTAGGTAGGACCGATAGACATTTTAAGGTTTTTTCGCTAATCTCTTCTTCCAACCTTTACAAAGTGCGAATTTATATTTTACTATTGTCTTGAAATGTTTGCAATACCCATACTTTTGTGAATAGATACCTTACAGAATGATTGAGAATGATACTATTGAGACAGGCCAGCAGTAGATGCCACTACCAGAGTCGTTCACTATCGGCAAGTGACTTCATGAATGACACTGTATTCAGCGTTCAAAAGTGTTAACAGAAGGTCCAAGGTACATATCTAATGAGTCGTATTTATCTGACTAACATAGCAAGAAGACGCCACGGAAAATATGAAGACCCATCTGACAATAGGGGGTAAACTTCTTCGAGCAGTCCGTCAAGAAGAGGAAATATTCAGGGATATACTTGGGATTTAAATAAAAAAGTCCGTCACGCAGGGGCTGCGTAAACTAAGCAGATTTCCCACGCGAAGTTGTACAATAGAGAAATTTCACGAGAGCCGAGCCAGTCAAGGAAACGGCCGAACTAGCTTTTGGCGAGAAAGTAACTCTCGTCCGTTAGGCTCCGAGATTAAATTAAAAACAATGCTGGTGTGAATATTAAGTAAACAAATAAAGGGCAAGTCAAATGGTAAGAACCTTCCTCATAGCAAACAGTCTGAATTGTAAACAATCAGGTTAGCCAGCTTTTACCGGAAATAAAAGCAATTATGGAAATATATTTGAATATAAGTTATAAATTTTATTCATAACTATTTATTATATCTAGTACTGTAATTGATAATAAACCAGAATAATTTTAATCACAACCATTCCAAATTTAGGAATCCGGGAAGCAAATAGAAAGAGGGGAGGGAGCAAAACACGATTCAGACGGTTATGAGATGTTCACATGATTAAGGAACAAGCAGGTTAGCCAGCGAAGGTTTACAATAGATAAATATACATACAGGTAACACTTCCGTGAATATTAGTGAATAAATACAAACGGCAATGAGAAATCTTTCAGTGAATTTACAATATAAGTTAATAATCCCTACAACGGAATACGGCCAGATTGCAAACAAATAGGTTAGCCAACCTTGTAGCGCAGTATCGATAGATAGACCGGAAAAACAAACAATTAAAGAAATATATGTGAATATAAAATATTAATTTTATTAGAAACTATTTACTATAGTTAGTGGAGTAATTTGAAATGAATCAAAATTATTTCTATTTAAATCACTCAGATTTTTGTAGCCCAAGAAAAAAAAGAAAGGGGGGGGGTTAACAGAACGTATTTGTTTGTACCTCGTAAAATAAAGCTTTGATGAAAACAATATTTTGTATTTAACCTAGTAATGAAGTAGTTCATGATATATCAGCTTATTATTAATATGTTACTAGTAGGAGTGGGGGTTTACTGAAAGCGGAACTCATTACAAAAAATACAAATATCTCGGTTAATACTCATTATAAGGAAAATATCTATAGAACAATATTTATAGTAAATTTAATTTGCAATAAGATTGATTCTATACAATTTTTCGGTCCGACGTATAGTAACGGAGATATTTCGAATTTTCGAAAATCCTCCCCTCTAAACCCCCCCCCCTCCCACTGGTCCGATTTCAGCCATTAACGAACTTTATCTGTCTTTTTACATAAAACGACTAAATATCAAGTTTGGTATTGATTAAACAATACCTGTAACAGACAAATATATATACAGTTTTGAATGGACCTCATTTTCGTCATCTCCTAGGTAGGATCGATGGACATTTGAAGAAAAATTTCGAAAATCGCGTCATGAGTACAACCTCAATAGCTGATTTCCCTAAAGGGAAATCTGCTAAAAGACCGAAAACTTACTGAGGAATTTGAAGAAAGGGGAGAGTGGTTTTCAAGGATCGCCGTGTCAAAAATGCTGCATCCCGCCGATGCAAATTTACAGGAGACCATAAAAAAACCAAGAAGAAAGAAAATATTCCCGTCTTAAGTCGTCAAAGGAATACTTGAGCTCGGACTTGAATATTCATCAGGTGTATTAATCATTCAAGGAGAAATAGCCGATTTCAGGTGTAGATGTAGAAGTTTTATCCCAGAGTATTGAAGAGGAAACTTCCCCAAACCGAGTTTTAGGAGACTTAGGACGGACACCTGCCGAACTTCTGACAAGTTTAAGCCAGAAACCAAGTCATCAGTTGGGCCATCAAGACTTACCTTAATAGCTAAGCGAGAACTCCACCGTAGGAAGGTAGAGAAAGCGTTGAAACTTCTTTCTTCTTCCTTTCTATATATTCAGTATCCTTCAATGAGCTCTGTCACAGCTTTGGCCATCGGCATGCAACAAGTTTTTTAGCAGATTTCCCTTAAGGGAAATCAGCTATTGAGGTTGTACTCATGACGGAATTTTCGACATTTTTCTTCAAATGTCCATCGATCCTACCTAGTAGATGACGAAAATGAGGTCCGTTCAAAACTGTATATATATATCTATATATATATATATATATCTATCTATCTATCTATCTATCTATCTATCTATATATTTGTCTGTTACCGCTCTAGCGGTCGCAATTTTTGTTTAATCCTTACCAAACTTCATATTTAAGCGTTTTATGTAAAACGAAAGATCAAGTTCGTTAACGGCTGAAATCGGACCAGTGGGAGGGGGGGTTTAGAGGGGAGGATTTTCGAAAATTCGAAATATCTCCGTTACTAAACGTCGGATCGAAAAATTATACAGAATCAATCTTATTACAAATTAAATTTACTATAAATATTGTTCTATACATTTATTCTCTATCTTGAATATTAACCGAGATATTTGCATTTTTCAGTTTTCACCAATCCGCCACTTCTACTCATGTTACGTAAACAATACTCTGATACATAATAAATCACATTATTGGAAGTTTAAATACCAAAAATTGTATTCAAGAGACCTTTATTATACGAGATACATGCAAATATGTACTGGTGACTCCCCCCCCCATCTTAAAGTTTTGGACTACTAAAATTTTATTGATTGAGATAACAATTATTCTGACTCATTATTAATTACAGTACTAGATATAGTAAATAGTTCTCAATAAAATTAATGTGTTATATTCTGATATATTTCAGTAATTGTTTTTCTTTCCGGTGTGAGGCAGGACCCGTTTGTTTACATTTCTAACCTAACGCTTCCTGTCGGCAGGCTATTGAAATTGGATGAAACATTTCTTATTTCCGTTTGTATTTATTCACGGTGTTGTGTTAGCAGTATGTATATTTATCTATTACTAAACTTCACGAGGGAAATCTGCTTAGTTTACGCAGCCCCTGCGTGACGGACTTTTTTTATCCTAACATTGACACACTTGTCGAGACAACTTTCAAATTACAACTTGTGTTTTCAATTAGGAAGTACATGCAAACCTGTTATGTGTGTGTGTGTGTGGCACGAGGGCATAGAAAACCGTGGTGGCAACGAAGTCTAGTTGCGTCTAGTTAACTCAAGGTGATTGACCTGACTATTCAATTCCAAAAGGAATTTTAAAATCTGGTGTGACAGCTGTGCAGGATCGCCCCCATTATTCTTGTGGTAAAGGGTTTCTACGACACAGTAGCCTTAAAATTCCTCGTGTCCGGGCACTCGGCATGCCTTTTGATCAAAATTTCGGTGGGATAGAAAAACGTTAGTTAACACAGGGGCTGCGTTAACTATGCAGATTTACCACGTATTTGCATTTATCTCAAAACGTAAAGGTTCAATGAGAACAATATTTCTATTTAGGCTTCAAATAAAATATCATAATCATATTAATGTGCCCAACAAATACACTTGTTTTATGGTTTTTAGTTTACACGACTGTTCAGTCGTCATTTGAATTTGAATTTCCCGCGCTCGCTGAGTTCACAAACCCGCCACACACATGCAGATCACCAAGGCTGTGGCCTACAGCGGAAACTACGTTGCAGCTCAAGAAGGCACCGGCTGGTTTCAAGCGGAACGGTGAGTTGGGCTTTGGCGCTGCCAGGGGTCGTTTCTACGGCCAGTGGGGCTTTGCCCCTCTCCGGGGTCGTTTCTCCGCTACAGTAAAGTGTGTACACCGCTTCATAGATAACCGCTCAGTTGGCCTCTCCAGGGACGGTTCTACCGCCACAGTTATAGTCAATCTTTCATCTCCCGCAACGCTACCATCATATAAGGATTACCGCAACCAGTTAGAAGACAGATTCTTATAGGGAACACAGAAAATAACACCGGAAGAATACTCCACTTCAAGGAAAGTATATGTTTCCCGCAGGTACTTACTTCTAATAATGCTAGCATTATCTACGCAAATTATTAAATGAGTACTCACAATATAGGCCCGATCGATCATTCTATTGTATATATATTATTGGCTTGCCGCTAAATTATTTTATAAAGTTAAGTTTCCTTAGTTTCTTTTTTCAACCACTATATCTATAAAGTGTATTATATGTTGCTTAATCAATTCAATATAGGTACTTGATTCTTTGGAGAACTCAAATAGTGACTTGTATCATTTCCCCTCATCTTTCCATAAAATAGTAAATATTTCAGTCTAATGCTCTCTTTTTTCTTGCCTTTAAAAAGCTTCCCGCCTTTACATTTTGGTGCCGAAACCAGGGACTAATGGCTTCCCCGCCCCGACATTTTGGTGCCGAAATAGCTGTATTATTATTACCGCAAAAGCTAACCGCACGCCCTTACAACGACAATTTAGTGATGATGTTTCCTTAGAAACAAAACTGTTTCATTTTTTTCATGAATTATACCTCCAATTTTGATATCTGTATTTTTTTTTTTTTTTTTACCTTTGTTTCTTCTCTCCAGAACTCCATGTACATTTATCATGAGCTTAAACTTACAAAGGGCATCTTTTAGGACTTATGGCATTTTATTAATTTCTACTTGGGACCTTACCAATAATGTAATGTCATCTGTAAAACTAATGAAATGAACTGATTAACAGTTAATCTGTAGACCTTCAGTTCCTTCTTTCATTCTTGTCATTGACTCGCTAATGACCATATTGAGCAAGTATGGTGACAGATGGTAACTTTATCTTACACCTTCCTTAAACCTGCCCCCTTTCACATTAATTAAAAAAAATATTTCTATACTTTGGTGTATAGACATTATATTTGACATGTTCCAAATTAAACTTTTGTCTTTCCAACCTATTCCTTTTTACCACATGCAGTCAAACGACAAATTTCAGGTAAAGTTATCAAATGCTTTTTCTTAATAGATGACAAAATATCTTTTTTTTTTCTTTTCTATTATTCCCTCCAGTGTTTCTGGTATACAATGACAAAATGAGTTTTTCTAGAAAAACCTAATTTTTCCCCCCCTTAATAACAGTATTATCCAAGTTATGATATTGTTACGTTTATTACAAAATCAGTAATTAACGTTGTTTATTTGTGATCTTTTGGATTGCAAAATTAAACACATACAAGCTTCACAGTTTTTCTCACTGCAAAATTTATTTAACAATGCACTACACACTTGGTTAATTATTCATAATTACTACTCACAGTATATTTTTTTAGTTTTCAGCCCTCTGCCCACTCCTACTGACGTTATATTAACAATAAGCTGTTATACCACCCACTTTATTCTATCCTTTAATACAAAATATTGTTTTCATTGAATTTTTACTGTGAGCTACACGAAAATATGTTGTGTGATGCCATCATCCTTTAAGATTTTACATTTTGAAATTGAAATTGTTTATTTGACCTATGGTTGAAATCAGACCAGGAATGGGGGGGGGGGATCAGAGGAACAATTCCGTGTCTCCCTTATTATGAATTGTATCGAAAAATGTTATAAAATCCATCTTGTTAAATTATTGATACCCTAAAAATGGTGGTCTATGAATTTATTTGTAGCTCAAATATTAAGCGAGTTATGTTTTCAGTCTTCGGCAAACTGCCACTTCTACTCATTGGATTTTTACTTAGGAATGTAAAATACATGGTGAGATGAGATCAATACTGTTTTACTCCCACAAGTGAGAAATATGCTTAGTTAGCAGTCCCTGTGTGATGGGATTTTTGTCTTCTACTATGTTGTGGGAGGGGGGGGGTGTAGTTGATCAATTTAGCAAATAAAAATTTGATCTTATATTTTTAATGAGTTTGGCCAACTCATAATTGTCCTAAATGTCTGCCTCCTACACTTTCAGTGAAAATAACCCTCTACTTGTTCTTCTTGAGATATATAATTAATTCAGCATAAACAGAAAATAATATATGATATAATGTGTAAACAATATACCTAAAGTTGTCATTAAATAATAAAAATAAAGAGGCAATATTATATTTGGCTTAATATAGATATGATACTGTTACGTTTAATTACAAAACCAGTAATAAACGTTGTGAATAAGAGTTCTTTTGGATTGCAAAATTAAACACACACAAGTTTCACAGTTTTTATCACTGCACAATTTATTAACAATGCACAATACATTTTGTTAATTATTCTTAATTACTACTCACAGTATGCACTGATAGCAACACTGTTCTTGTTATTATACAGTCCAATAATTCACTCACGGTCACGGAAATTCACAAAAAAACGGCACTGTACTGTCTTAAACACGGCACTATAATGTTACTTACAGAGTCACGGCACAACACTGTTCTTCTTATAAAAACACTTTACCGCACTGCACTAAGTCGCACTGTAGCACCGAACGCACTGATGTGATCATCAAGACAGCTGAGAATAAACTGGACTGTAGGCCGAGCTGTACACGCTTATATAGAGGAGCGGCAAAACATCAAAGGATGAGGCCGAGGCTCTTCCAGGAAGGACTGGAAGGGACTAGGACGGCCAGCACCCTTTGATCTCCTCTACACTCCCCAAACAAGTGCCTTCAAGTATTTAATTTTCGCAACAATACGATATATAGATATTATGATTAAACATCAAATTTTCAAATCATATATATAATGAGGGTAAGAATTAGAAGGGAGCAGGAATATACAAATTTCATTCATCTTAACCCATCTATTTAGCAAATTAAAAAACATAAATATATATCTGTATACAATAAAAAACAAAAATAAAATCACTCGCCAAATACATTTGTAAATAAAAGTAAAACAAAATTAATATATATATAGAATCATTATTAACAGAGCTTGCACATATATTATACATGAATACTTTATGGTTGGTTTAGATATAAAAATTAGAAATACAAATGCAATAAATATGTACACATATGAGGCGCTCAGTATTATAGTGGCTCAACCCTCAAATTTTGCTTATTTGAGTTACCATAGCATCTGTTGCTGAATAATGTGATCTATGAAATATTAGTGCCCTGAGCCATCTTCTAAATTTTTTCACTAGATAGCAGCAGCAGTTTGTTTTTTAACCAACAGTTTTGGCGGTCTTTGAAAAATATATAGTGGCCTAACCAACATAATTGGCCTAACCCACAAAATAGCTGTTCTGAGTTGTGGCTTGGGCCAAATGTTTACTGGAGTTGTTTGTTAAGCAAGTGTGTGTTGTTCAGTTATAGATTTGAGATTAACTTCTGAAACATGAATTACAGTGAAGGTAAGTGCACAAAATACTTATTTTCAAACATGCGAATAAAATAATCAGGTACTTTTAAATAGTGTAAATAAATTTATTTTGTGTTCTTTCAAACAAAAATCACACCGAAGGATAAACGGGGGTTACATTCATCAGAACATAGAAAATCACCTGACCATAAGATTGAAAAAGTAATTGAGTTTATAAAAAAGTTTCCTTCTTACACATCACATTATTCAAGGAATAAAAATCTTAACCGAAGATATTTAGCTCCTATTTTGAATAAAACTATTATGTACAACTTGTACTTACAAGAAAACCCAGATTATCCTGTTTCAAAATACATCTTAAATCATGTTGACACTAAGTTCAACCTACATTTTCATGCACCAGTAAGTGATAGCTGCAAAAAATGTGATGCTTTTAATGCCAAGTTAAAAGCAATTCCCCATTAGAACAAAATCCCTTTAAAATGCAGCAAGAGCTACATTTACGACAAGCTGAATGAGCTAGAGCTGGTATGAAGACAGACGCTAACAAAGGAAGACAGATTGATAAGTTTTGACCTCATGAAAACGGTACCTACCCCTGTTCTGTCGACTGGCACTGTTTATTACAAACGCCAACTCTGGACCTATAATTTCGGAGCCTACAAGTACCTCGAATGAGTCGGTGGCTTCCAGGGGTCCTGAAGAGATAAGTTCATGCAATCTACATTTTGTAGAAAAATATGTTAGAACCTCAAAGCTCATAATGTACAGTGACCAATGTGGAGGCCAAAATAGGAACATTAAGCTGGCTGCATTGTGTGATTATTTAGTCACAAATCCCAAATATTTCTGCAAAGAAATTGATCACAAATTTCTTGTGTCAGGACATACTCGTATGTACATACCTGCCATGTGTCCAAAACTTTGGTTTGATTGAAAAAAGGAAAAAGTATCATCCAGATCTTTTATGTCCCTGATGACTGCATACTCATTATTCTAGCTGCGAGAAAACCGACATTTGTGGTAAAAAAAATGGATAAAAAAAGATGATTGGCTAAAGTGTATTTTAGTCCCCTCCCCTAGCCGCCAGCGATATTTGTAGGAGCGTTAAGTTAAAATTAAAATCCCCTCCCCCCCCCCACCCTCCCCCCCTCGGTTTTAACCACCGATGGCGTATTTTGGAAATTTTAAAGTGTTAAAAAAGATAAAGTTAGAACAACAAAACCCCCACCATCGGTATTAACCACCGATGGCGTATTTTGGAAATTTGAAAGTGTTAAAAAAGATAGTTAGAAAAAACAACCCTCCACCCTCGGTGTGAATTAGAATTAGAAGACAATGATTAAAATTAAAAACTTGTAATTTTAACTATTAAAGGTTTTTATACTTGAAAAATAAATATTTTATGCGTTATTGTTGAGTTTATTAATTTTAAACCTTGCGGCCTAAGCCACGATTTTAATATTTATTAATAAAATGGTTAATATTATAGTGGCCCAACCCACATTTTATTAATAAATTAATAAATGTTCATGAAATTGGGTGTTACATTTAAAAAGCACTAGCAAAACTGTTAATAAGGACAAATTTTTAGTACTAAATTATCATAAATAAAAAATACAAAAATAGTTCAATTTAAGGACAAAGTTTGACTTGGTTTTACACAAATCTTACTTTTTGGGGTTAGGCCACTATTATTCTGAGCGCCTCATATATACACTGAGTTAAAAAAGTCACCATACACACAGCTGTATTAAAAAATAATATAATTTCCAAGGAATTTTCAGAAATAAATCCAGTTGTTTATAGAAGAAATTTACGAGTATATTCGAAGTAAATAATTACATTTTATAACAATTTGTAAATTGTCACACACGTATATTTGTATATACACAGAAATTAAAGAAACAACGTATCAAAGCAATCTCAAAAAAGTATCCACACAGTTGTAAGTTTGTGTACTACAGATTAGTGGATTATTTTGATAATTTGTATTTCCTCCTTTTTCTCTAATAACTTCAATCAAACACCTTTTCATCATACCAACTAGTTTCTTGGTTACTTCTAGCTCAATTGAATTCCATTCTGAGATTATGTCATTTTTAAGTTCGTTTTTATTTTTAACACCTTGTTTTCTGATACTTCTTCCTATTTCATCCCATAGATGTTCAATTGGGTTTTTGTTTCGGGATGATAAAAATATGCCATTCCTTGACAAGCTTTACTGTGTGTTTCGGATCATTATCCTATTGGAAAATAAATGAGCTTCTAAAGCCCCGATTACGAGCACTGGTTTTCAAAATGTCTAAATAAACATGTTGGTCTATTTTATTATCTATAAATAGTAAGTTTCCTACTCCTGAAGCACTCATGCACCCCCACACTAACACGCTTCCTCTCCCATATTTGACGGTTCTCATAATGTTTTTTTTGCTTTTAAATGTTAATCTCGTTTCCTCCATACACGTGTGCTTCAATCTGATGAGAACACATTGAATTTTGAGTCGTCACTTTAAATAATGGAACCCAAAACATTTGTGACTTTTCTAAATAAGTGCGTGCAAATTCTAAGCGTTTCTTCTGGTTTACATTGCTGTTTAGTGGTTTTTTTTTGTGGTACACAACCAATATAACCATTTGATCTTAGAACAGTTCTCACTGTTTCGGGCACAACATTCACATTATAAATATTTGAAAGAATACCTGATCCTTTATGAACACTAGTCATTGGGTTTCCCATATTTCTTTTAAAATTGCTCTTCTATGAATGCCAAGTAATTTTCTTTGGTGGCCTAAACGAGGTCTATTCCCTACCTCCATGTTGACCTATAATCCTGCAATGTTTTTTTCAATGAGTTGCATATGAAAATTTGTTTCTGTATATATATTGTTCTATTGATCAAATAAATAACAATAACAAATAGCTAATTCAAGAATGTAAATATAATGAAAATTAAACCCGTTTAAACATTTAAAATCAAAGTGTATGGATATTTTTTTGACCCAGTATATATATATATATATATACGCACACACACACACACACACACACACACACACACACACATATATATATAAATATATTTATTGCATTTATATTTCTAATTCTTAAATCTAAACTATCAAGCTCTTTTAATAAAGATTTTGCACATTTTTTCATCTTTTCTGCAGTACATTTTGTATCTCCCATGACAATGATTCTCCATGATAATGGGATATTAAACAAAAATTGCTTCACATTCTAGTGCAGTTTTCAACTAATACTAGCCTCAAAAACAATTCCCATGATCAAAAATATATATAAAAATATTTTTTATTTGATAGTTTGGAATTACTATAAAGAATTGGATTTATTATTATATTATTGTTAGACAAATTTTCATCTTCTTTCACGGTAGGAATGCTACCCTTCTAGGAATAAACACTCTCTTCCCTTTAAATAGTCTGCTGATTAAAGCCTTCAAAAAATATAACACCTCTTGCAATGATTGTCATTCAAATTATCAGGGATCTGTTGCATCCTTTTCTGCCTACTGCATTATCAATAAATACTTTTTTTTTTTTTCTTCTAAAATCTAACT
The DNA here is from genome assembly GCA_019009955.1 of Riptortus pedestris. Taxonomy (NCBI): domain Eukaryota; kingdom Metazoa; phylum Arthropoda; class Insecta; order Hemiptera; family Alydidae; genus Riptortus; species Riptortus pedestris. Next base: position 79,780,224 of record CM032228.1, on the reverse strand, counting down.
TCTTTCTTTTCTGGTACAATTATTTTAACATAAGCATCACAACCAACAACATGTAGGCAAGATAAATGAAGTCTTCTCCCTGTCCGAGCTTCTTCAGATGTTTAATGCTTTGTGTAGCTTTTGTTGGAGTCCTGTTCTTTAAATAATTAGATGTATTAAGTACTTCACCCTAATAACATTTTGATAAGTTTACATCTTGAAGCATTTATCTCAATTTTTCAATTAACTTTCTATTTAAACGTTTTACAGCACCATTTTGTTTGCGAGAATAAATCATTGTTTTTGATGAATATTGCACAATTACTTAAATAATACTGAACTCCAGAGTAAACATATTCATGATCATTGTTGGTTCTTAATTTTAATCTTTTTATTGCTTTGATTTTCAGCCAAAGCTTCAAAGTTTTTGAATTTTTTTCCCAGCTTCGTGTTTATTTCTTCAAAGGTAAATAAAATACTTACTCGAAAAATCAGCAACTAATGCCAATAAATGTTTGCATCATTCTAACTTGGTTCAGACATAGAACCACAAATATCACTATGAACAAGTACCAAAATATTTTTACCTGAAGTACCACGATAGTTTCCAAGTTTTTATACTCACCACACAACAAAGATATCTTTTTTTAATAATCAGGGCCTGAAACTTCCATTTCTCTGCCATACCATCAATTAATAATTTCATGGAGTATTTATTTGAATGGCTTAATCGCTTATGCCGAATTTTAACGATACAAAAGTCTTATTATCACAAATATCATTCTTTAACTTTTAAAAAATTCATTTTTGTTTGCCCCAGATGCAGTTAATTGTTATGCATTATAAATTTTGCATTTTTTCTTATCAAAAATTACAGTTGAACCTTTGTTTGCCATTTGACGAACTGATAACATATTTTTGTGATATGCCAGGAACATATAAAGCATGATTATATCTATTTAATTTAATCGCTACCTTTTTCTGATGATTGTATTGTGGAATTATTAGCCATGATTCCACAATACAATCTATATCTTACTTTGTAGCTTTAATTTCTTCAAACCAATCTTTCTTCAATGGCATGTATTGTAGCTCTATGATGACCTCAATGACATGTTATTGTGATCCACTCATTATCAATAACTAAGCCAGCTGATAATGTAGTAGCATACAGAACTTTTGTGTTATCTTGTTTTTTAGTGTCCCAACTCTTATTAACATTTTCAAACTTATTTTTATTTTGAGTTAAACTAACTTTCTTCTTTGAATAAAATAATTATTATTTATTAACGTCCACCTTTTGCACCTAAGGCTAATTGGGATCGTTTAGCTCCACCCTTTTCTAACCAGGGAGTGACTTAGGATGTTATTTAATGATTTCCGTTACTAAATAATTTCCTTAGCCCAAGCGAGAATCGAACTCAGCACTGAAGGTTTACCATGTGAGATTAAGGTCAACGCGATTTCTTTGAATAAAAGGCATGATCTTTAGTTTCAGTTCCAAATTCTTTTTTTAGTAACAATACTCTCACATTGACACTTGTTATTTTATCTTTAGATGCATCTAATGCCAGAGAACATAGAAAATAATAAGTGAGTTTAATAAAAGTCAGGAAGTGATACAAATAGTGAATTTGTTTAGTGGAAACTTAGCTGTTAAATTGTTCAAAAGTAAAATACATTGAAAATGCCAGAATCATGGAGACCCTTTTAGAAAGTTGGAAGGAAGATCAAATTACATGGTAGTTTGGGATGGAGAATTAATTGGCAAAGGGTTTGTGGCTCTATGTTGCTGGTGAAGAAAAAGGATGTAGTGAAAGATGTTTAAGCTAAATCCAGCGTCAGTCTCATGATAAGAGAACACCTTTATTTAGTAGTAACTAATGTCAAGATGGCAAAAATGGTATGTGAAAAATTAGAGAATACATATGAAGATATTGGGTCAGGTAAAAAGCTGCTTTTAATTACAAAACTATTTATGTTTAACCTTTCCCAATTCAAATGGCGTCACTCTCTCAGGAATTAAACAGCATAGATTGAGCAATAGATGATAAATTCATTTCTGTAATATTGTTAAATGGATTACCTAAAGGGAATGACCCTATTAACCTAGGCAAACCCAAGGATTTAACCTTCATACCACATTTTTAACATTTTCTTTTGTTTTCATAAAGAAAAAAAAAGGTGGTAAGCAAATTTCTTCGACATCTCTCACATTTAACTCATTGTACATTTTACTACATAGTAATATTTGTTACTAAATAGATTCCTCTTTCTCTAAAAAGACTTTGCATGCGGAGATAGGTGTCATTTGTATGTCTTGGGTGACAAATTCTTTTTGCATTTTCACATACAATGCTATTTTATTGTAACTTTAGTCACCCATTGCAGTGAAAAGATATAGTTACCCGATTAAACTTCAATTTTTTTTCCGATATACTCATGAATCAGGCTTTTATCATTTTATTTATTTTAGAAAAATATTGAATTTGCATTATGATAGAGAGAAACTCTGACCCTTTGGTTTTTCTTTTCTTAACTTTACAAATCTTATATTCTTTTGTATGAAATTTCCCATTACAAAACATATTACAAATAATTAAACATTTTTATGATTTGAATTTGTACTTATTTCTATACAAACTGAGATTAATATTTGTTTAACAATAAAACATTTAATTAAAACCATAAGTGGTATAAAGTCTGTTTTTTATAGTGAGTTATGAAATTGATACAAATAAAAATAGTTTGAACAATTGTATAAAATTGAATGACTATTGACATACAACAAGTTTCCCAAATATGACTAAAAATATTTCCACATTGTGAGCATTTAAAAAAAAAAAATAATGTAATGTGGTACAATATAGAATTCAGAATATTCAGAGCTATCTCTGGGCTTTTCCGTCTTTATTAATGCACTATTATTTATAATTAAAGTTATAGCACAAATCAGAAACTCTGGGATTTCCAGAATAAGTTTATATTTAATAATATTAATTATACAGTTGGAAAGTAATTATTGTAAAAAAAAATAACCATAAAACTAAGAGAGAGTAATGTAGCTAAAATGTACATATCATATCATGCAGGGGCTGTGTAAACTAAGCAGATTTCCCACATGAGGGAGGACAAACTATTGATCTCATCCCACAAGATATTTTATATTTTAAGGTCATTCCATTCATTTCAGAGTGATGAGGATAGGGTTGGAGAGGACTCACGGTAAAGCCGAAACCAGAGTAATGTGGCTAAAATTTACATATATCATGCAGGAGCTGTGTAAACAATGCAGATTTTCCACGTGAGGTAGAACACACTATTGATCGCACAAGATATTTTATATTTTAAGGTCATTCCATTCATTTCAGAGTGATGAGGATAGGGTTGGAGAGGACTCACGGTAAAGCCGAAACCAGTGTGGAGGCAGTAAATAGCTTTGAGGTTACTAGGAGGCATACAGCAAGAAACCCTCAAAAGCTGTTTCATCTTGTCTCCAAATCTTGTTAAAATCCCTCTTGAAATACATATTTGGCTGGTTCTTAACATAAATGTGTCTGAAGTAAAGAACCTGAAGAAGATTCATAGCATCATCTTGTGATCTCTTGTTGAGGGGAGTGAGACCTTTCTCTAACTTGGAATAACTAGTGTCTCGTGAGAACTGCTGATATGGAATAAATACGTCATATAATTAGACAGATTTTTTCATTGATATCCCAATGCTGTACTTTTGTCATTTAATTCATTAAGTGTGGTCCCTTATTATAATACAAAAAACCTCGGCGTTATCTTGAAGTCCTGAGATAATTTTTCAAAAGTCAACTTTGAAAGCACTTTTACAATATTATTTTCCTTTTAAAAGCTGAATTTTTATCTTCATGAGATTTATTTTAATTTACATTGTAAACATCAACTATTGGTATCAGACAGAGCTTTGTTAGCAAAGACACATAGTGCTGAACTCCATGTTCCCTTTCCAGCAAATCATTAACAAAAGCAGAGAGTGGAAATTCAAAATCCAGTTACTTTAATAATAAATTGGTCGAATATAAACTATAGTCACATTTTTTGCAAGTAAAAACCTGTGTAAAGGAAAATATGTTTCACCATATACTTGGTTATTGTAAAAATTGAACATCATTAAAAACTATTTTTTGAAGAGTGAAAAAGTCTGTCACGTAGGAGCTGCATAAACTAATCCACGTGTTGCAATGACACACTACTGATTTCAACTCAGCATATGTTCTCTATTTAAAAAAAAAATTAAAAAATTAATCCGATGAGTAGAAGTGGGCAGTAAATAAAATCTTAAGTGATGAAGTCATAACACTAACTCTATGCATGCATCTCACATAATAATGGTTCGTTGAAAACAATATTTGGTATTTATGCTTGAAATAAGATATTTCATTATATATTCTCTTATTTTTAAACTGCGATGACTAAAATTGGGGTTTACTGAAGGGTGAATTATACACTATCTCGGTTAATATTGATGATAGAGAAAACATTTATACAACACTTTTAGAACATTAAATTTGAAATAATATTGGTTCCTTATAATTATTCGATATGATGCATAATAAAAGAGATATTTTGAATTTTCGAAATCCTCCCCTCTAACAACTGGTACAATTTGAGCCAATAATGAACTTGAGTTTTACATAAAACGTTTAAATGTCAAATTTGTTATTGGATCAAACAAAAATTGTGACTGCTAGCGTGGTAACAGACATATACAGGGTGTAACAGACTATAGTGCACAAACTGAGAAATGATTTTAGACACAATTTCTGACAAAAAATTCATAAATGGTCTGGTCTGATACTCAATTGTTTTGGAGTTTAGCATTCGAAAGAACAATAAATTTCGCTTAAAATAATGTTCCAAGTATAACCACATCCTATTTAGTAAGAACTAAGGGGGTTTGATGAGAATAAGTAACGGCATTTTCTTTCTGTATTAACTTTCATCTTCTATTGCTCCACTATCTGAGGATAAGATTTTAATACTCAAACTTCAGAAAAACTTCAACATTTAGTAAGCTACAAATCTCCCCTTTTCGTTTTCAAATCCCAACAATATTCTTCAATGCAAAGATATTCTTAATTGCATAAACAGATTTTATTTCAGCATTACAGAAACTGAGCTTTCTAACAAAATGTTTTGATTTCTACCAATTTGACCTCTGATATATGTCATAGCACATTTATAAAAAAGAAACACCCTTGCTTATTAAAATAAATACAATTTTTAAAAAAACATTCAACTTTGGAAATTTTTAAATTTTCATTACCCGCCCACGTTTAGGAAGAGGGAAATATTGATGCCTCTCTAGGCTTGGCAGGTCTATCCTAGCACACTGGGCCTCCAGAAAAAATTAAAAAAAAATTTTACAAGGCGTCTCCCGGAGTCTTACATTTTCAGTAGCATTCCTCTGAGTTCAAGAAACAGAGTGTGTAATGCTGTAGGTATTGGAGTTCTTATAGGTATTCTCGATTAGACAAGGTCTTCCAAGATAACTTTACATTAAGAGGAATTTTCGGAAATAATAGTGCAAATTCTATATAAAGTTAGAAAACTTGCTACCAGCACAGCACCTCAAAAATGAACACTGGCTAGTTTTGAATTTGAGTTAAGAATCTAAGAGGATAATGTCAAAATGTTTACTGTGGAAATTTATCGAAACTCGCGTCATGAGTACGACCTAAATAACTGATTTCCATTATCGGGTAATCTGCTAAAAGGTGTTGTATTTTTAATAAACTTGGCGAAAGTAGTATATTCGCTGGTGGTATGGAATACCATACAAATTGAACAATTATTTATTTATTTACAAGTGAACGACAACACTATTTGCATTTGTTTTTTCTATACAACTGTCTAAACATATGCATGTAACGTCATATGTACCCCCGCGCAGTTGGTCTTGTGAACAATGTGAAGGAATATTTTGGCAATCAAACAACCCAGTATGCATAAATATAAAACGTAATCTCCGTTGAAAAAATAACCAAAGCTTTCCAAATTATCAATCATTCATTCCACCTCAAACGATAGTATCAGACGACAGGATAAAATGTCAGTCACGGAGGGGCTGCTTAAACTAAGCTGGTTTCCCACGTGCTGAAAACACACCTGTGATCTTATCCACACATTCTCTATGTCTATGTAAATCCCGATGAGTAGAAGGGGTTACTGAAGGATGAAAAGAAAGTACGAATAACCCGTAATACTTGAGTTACGAGAAATGCATAGAACAGCAATTGTAGACCATCAATAGTTCCTAACAATGCTGGTTCTTTAAAATTTTATAATCTGACTCATAATAATGGAGATAGTTTGAATTATATAGTACCCCCGCCCACCGGCCTCTTTTAAACCCTCACTATTCCAGGTCCGGTTTCAGCCTATAACAAATATTTTAGTGCTTACTGAAAAGGTTAAATATCGAGTATAGCACTGATCAAATAAACATTTTCGAAACAAGAACGTCAAATCTTAATTGATGGCGTCATTGCGCAGCGAATTTCCACAAATTTCACATAAAAGGTCTCTTGTAAAAATATTTGCTGTTTCATCTTAGAATAAAGTGATTCATGATATAACGGCTTATTGTATACGAGGTAAGTAGGAAGATGAGTGAAAAATCCTGGTCGTTTGGTGGGTGGCTGTGATCACGAACAGGAAATAGTTATTAAATCTTTTTAAACAATTTGAAAATGTGCACTAAACAGAAGAGAAAATACACAATCGTTTTTTTTTTCTTATTTTGCCCCGGGCAACCCTCACTTATTAAAACTAGCTCATCCGTCAACTGCGACTGCGGAATGCTGTTGATGAAATTAAGTAGCTTTGGTATTACCTCGTTGGGACCCTTCTTGCCCTCATTTTTCAAATACCTAAATATTGTGACTTTTCATGTGCCCAAATCATGTATCCCAAAGACATAGTATCACGGATGACGCATGTAATATACAACACTCTTTGGTAAATGAGGAAGCGGCATATTCTGCATATAATCAAAGAAGGTGATATGTAGGTGGAATGATAAGAATTGTGAGTATGCTTTTCAATTATTTGGGTGTAGGCTTCATAAAACCCTACATCATACTGGGGTTCAGCCTCTTTCGTCTCAACATTCGCCTTAAAATCCGGCATCTTTCCTTCGGATGGCGCAAGTTCATTTTTCGGCGCCTTATTTCCTTGGTTTTTATTACGTTGGGAATTGTTCTTCCAACTCATTGACCGTGCCGTCGGCCCTCGGCTGGAAGATCTGGCCGGAATTCGAATTTAAACTGGTCAGCTCAGATTAATTGGTTAGAATACTGTAAACACATAAAAATCTATTTGATAGAATTTTTTTAATATTTTTCATGTTTTTCCATGGCTTCCCGCTTCATGGTTGCTCACATTTCCGAACTTCTAGTCATCCGATTTTTACTCAGAAATCGTGAATATATAGTGAAATGAGATCAATAGTGTGTCATACCGCATGTGGGAAATCTCCTTAGTTTATGCAGCCCCTGACTTGTTTGAAAATTAATGAAAAATAATAATGAAAATTACTTTGTGCCTTCATGTGCTCAATTAAGGAGCAAATGACTGAATGTATGTAAACGACAAATGCAGCTTACTTCTGAAGCAGAAGAAAGCGCAGGAGACAACAGGTGAGACACGGGGATAAAGGTAAGCAGGAGAGAATGAGGGAATTAGGCGATCAATACATTATGGTTCATCTTATCTGTAACCGGAAGCAAGCTCCTGATAATGTAACTTCGTGACGCCTAAGAAACCGAGGTTCACGGCTCTGGATGACGCACGGATTCGTTTTTGGCATTTCACAAAACAAAAAGAGCTGAAGCTAACTGGTTATATTTTCAACCGTTTCGTCATGGTACGGATTCACACAGCGAATACAGCCAAATAGCTAGAATTTGGAAAACACCTTGAATAACGGGAAAATGACATATCTTTGCCGGGAACGGCCGGCATAGCTGGTGGTTCAAAGGCTGCTATACGAAGAGAAAACGTGGCGGTTTTAAAACCGATTCGTTAAATCCGTTTGAATCCAAAGTACGAATCGATACTAGGTGCTTCATTCGATTGCCTCTTACCAATAGCAAACCTACATATTTAGGATAAAACGAATTTATTTTTATTTTTTATTAAATTGTATATTAACGTCCACATTTTGCAACTAAGGCTAATTGGGACGGATTATCTACAGGTTACCACCCTTTTCTAGCCAGAGTGGGACTAAGGGTTTTATTTAATGAATTCCGTCACTATAAAAATGCCTGTGCGCAGGCGGGAATCGAACTCGCCACTCTAGGTTTACTATGTTAGATTAAGGTCAACGCTTTAACTCACATGGCTAAAGTGAGCCCCAAATTGTTTTTTTTTCTCTGTAAAACAAGCACTTCACGAGTACATCCGTACCTGCCTGCATCATCGAGACAATCCAGGTTTACACAAATCCATAACCTCAGCCATCCTAGAATACGCGGGCCAAGGCGACTTATGGCCCAAAGATTCTTCTAACCAAATATGAATGTGGAAATTGCCACCTTGGCACGTGGTTGTGAATAATTATTTATTGATTAAACAAAATGGTTTTTGATAATCAATAAATAACGAACATATTCTATGTCCACCACATATTCATTTTCTGCTTATGTAGCAGTATATTAAATATGTTTGGTACTAATATTGATTTTGTAAAATTTGAAATGTAAAATTTTTTTTTTTTTTTTTTTTTTTTTTTTTTTTATGAAATGTTGTCATTATTCCAGGTTTTAGTTATTTCTTTGGGGATTAGAGACTATTAGGATAGGTCCAGTCGCCACTATTCCTAACTACTTCTAGTGTCTGCAGAGTGCTCCTGTGAGTCCGTGCGCTCGCGCGTGTGTTTTATGTGTATAGAGTCATGGTCGCAATAAGGTTTGAGCATAATTTCAGTTACAAATGCAAGTATCTGCAATTGGCGTTAAAAGTTTTAAAATTTAAGAAGTGGCAAAATTGATTAAGGAGCACAAAGGTTTAGGAGAGGGTTGGGTCATAAAAAATTGCATATTTTTTAGTTTTTTCTCAGGAGAGAGGGGGTCCGTTTCTGTGAATAATAAAAACAATTTTTAATAACACTTCCAGCTGATGCGTAAAATAGAGTTAGGTACGAGTTTGCTATTTGAAATATAAAGTTTATATTTCTCGTATGAGTTTAGAATTGTAGTCTCCACATTTATATTAGAATATTTCAGGGGCTCAGGTTAGCAATGTGAGTTAAAGCGTTGACATTAATCTCCCATTGGCGATTTCGATTCCCTACTGGGCAAATGAATTTATTTAGTGACCGAATTCATTAAATATAATCCTTAGTCCCACCCTGGCTAGAAAAGGATAGTAACCTGTAGATAACACGTCCCAATTACAATTATCCTTAGTTGCAAAAAGTGGACATTAATAAATAATTTTTCTTTTTAGAATATTTCATACTGAATATCATACAAATCATACTTAATATCTCCTTGGGTCGTTAGATAGATATTGCCATATTTCTTGGACTATCTCCTTTCCTATTTCTTCCTGTAGTAGCATAAACATCAACTAGCGCAGTGAGCCGCGTTCCATTCTTTCAATATATCCACGGCCCCTCAGTCGTTTTGACAGCATAAATGTTGCCAGGTTTACCAAACAATTCCATAAGTTTAGCCTTTCTTCTAATGCACGCTCAGTACTACTCATTAGTTGTTCGGAATATTTTTTGCAGGACTCTTCTTTCGCAGACGAGCAGCGCCCTCCTGTTTCTTGAATAGACTTTCTTGTTCACTGCTATACAAGGACACAAGTCAATTCGCTGTATTGTATATCATCAGGTTCGCTTTCCGAGGAGGGTTCTTGAATCATAAGCATGACTGGAACTCCTTAAAGAGTTTGTCAGCAGATCAAACTCATGCGTGTATTCTTATTCTAAAGTCTCCCTAATGGCGAAGATATTATCTTTTGTCGAGCAACAATAGGGCGAAAACCACTCTGAATCTCTCCAAGTTCCCTTTCATCTTTCTCCATCATCCTTCGACAATTGGTCTCTGACAGTTTCTTTTCAGCTGTGGAGAGAAGCGCTTCAATTTTCATTATTAGTTTATTGCCTTTGTCATGAATAGGAACAATGATCCTCTCCCATTCTGCAGCAATTCACATACAACACCTGTACAAAAGATATACAAAATTACCAGGTAACCTCATGCATGATTATGTACCCCATATACTTAAGATGATTCAAAAGAAAACCATCAAGCCGAGGGGCCCGCTTTTAAGAGACTCGATCATTTTATAATTTCCTCTTTATAAGTTGGTACAGCTTTCTTATATCATCATCATTTAGACAATATCAGACTTCCAGGCAGCTGATAGACTGACCTGATATAGGCGCTTAACACCCATATAGAACTTGCAAGACCTCTGTGTCTGAAAACGCTTATGCATTTGCTCAAGTTTCTTATTGTCAAGAGTTCTCTTCTTTTTCGTCGTAATATTTTTACGATTCTCCTTTTTTTAGAATTATATGTATAACGGGATTTTCACCTGGTCCTATCCTTGATAAGCATTCCACATTTGCTATTGAACTAGTGGGTCTTTTTTCATTGTATTCTAAGCTACCTTTACCTTTCTTCTGCATTTGTGACTTCCTTCTTCCATTGCTGACTCTGGGTGATCTCCGTGCAACTCAATTTATCCATCCAAATTTATTGCAAAGGGATGTGTCTGTAACTCCAGTGTTTTCATACTCAGTTTCGGCTGATGCATGTACTTAGCTAAAAATGAACTGAGTTAACAAAAAGCACCACGTGTATTCATGCATCTAACATGTGAGCTGCATCCGGTGATGATTCAAATATGGTTTTTACAGTCCCATTGTAGCCATCCAGATTCATATATGACTTTTTTTCTGTATCTTCTTAATGGGATACATGTAACCGTGGACTTCATGTCTCAATCGTTATCTAACTTTATAGTTCAATACCAGTACTATATCATTGGTATAATCGTTTTTTATACCCTCCAATAGTAGGCCTATAGGTCACTTCATTTCCTATCTGAACGTTAAGGTCACCCAGCAATCGCTTGCAGTCGTACTTTGGTATTTCATTGGAATACTTTTCCAGAAAGGCATAATTGGATTCTTTCTCTCTCCCTTCCCTGCTTCTTCTCTGATTAAAGACATAGAAGGATCTTCCATTCTACGTTATTTTGCAGATTCTGACTTTCATATAGTTGTGTCCTGGTAGTGAATGGCAACAGTTCTTAGCCAATTACCCGGCGCCCCTTTTGTTTCACGTAGTGCCACTATTCATAAATAAGTACTTATCAAGAAAGACCATATTTACCTCGTTCCACCTAACCTCCAATAGCGCCACGCCTTACATTTCAAATTATCTGCAGCCCCGTGATTGCAATATGCTCTGCTCGTCTCAAGTGCCGATATTTAAACCAGACCCTTTCTTCCTTTTCTTCTTCGTTCTTCTTGTGTCTTTAAACGTGGCGTTGGTTGAGGAACCCTCCTGTATACCGGAATTGGTCCCTCCGTGAAGTATATTTTCAAACATCGGCACTTCGGCAGGTGAAGGGCTGCTTAGATTTTATAGAGATGTGGGAGCTCATTATCCACATTTAACCCTCCACTCTTATTCAGGCTTGGGTGTGTCCATGAATGTGGTACTACCACCCCTAGAAACACAAGAGTTAGTAATAAAAGAGCCTTGGCCATTCTGGGTCAGACACAGCATACCTGCCTGTCTTCTAAACCTTAAATCTTTACGGTGTTAAGACTGATAGAGATGGTTTATTTATAGAGTGCCACACTTTCTAGACTACTTAGGATTAAAGATGCCAATTGGTGAGCCCATCAGAAAATAAACTATCATGAAGGTGTTACCGAAAGCATTTTGACAAACTCCATAACGCTCATGCCTACACAGATCTCCCGACACGTATCACACGATACTAATTTCTGCAGATCCTTAGACTTATGTATAAAGGTTAAAACAGCACAATCGATATTCATTCAATACTACTCAATGAAGTACATTGATTTAAAGTATCAGGTTATGTTTATGATTTATTTGTTAGATAAATTGTGGAAGATATGAACAACTCGGATGGTGTAAGTATAAAACCTCATTAAAATAACTCATTAGACCATAGTTTTAGCAGTATATATGTAGGCTAAGAAAAATCTCATGGACGTCTAGTATCTCTAAGACTCACACTCTTAAAGAATCAATATAATTATCAATTCTAACTCAAGCAGCCTCATTTTAAGATAATGTGTTTTAATTTTAAGATTAACTTCTGATACTATTAATGAAAAAAAAAATGAAGATAGTAATAGAAGAATATAAGTATTATTTGGGAAATAATCAATAAGAATTATAATTAATTAATTAATAATTACGTTATATGCCTGTGGCCGAGTGTAAATTGTTGATACATGAACCGGATATTCAAAAACAATTTACTATTCCTATCGAGCAGATGAAGGAAGATGTGCAAGAGTTTATTCCTTCCCAAGCTTATTCCTTAAACTCTCAAAAAGCTACACTAACATTTAAAGCCCCTTTTTTCTTACCTGATTTCTTTAGATGAATCCAACCACAGTGTCTTGGAGTCACACGAAGACATCAGTTTAAATGATCTCTATATTTAAATAAATATTTATTGCATTTATATTCTTTAACATACTGTGTTTTTATATAATATTTTTTTATATATGGATTTATTCTCAAACATTTAAAAAGGATTTAAATACAAAAAATAAAAAGTAATGTACTGTTAAAAGTAAAATTTACCTTCTAGAATTGCTTAATCCTTGCTGCAAAAAGAAGTGTTTTGTCAAATTGTCACGTATAATAGTACTGAACTTTGGGAGAAGTAATTACGAGAGAAATCATTGTTTTAATGAATGTCTTGATTTAAGTATTTAGATTAAGATTCTTACTGAAAGAAATTAATAAAAACTATTTCGTTTGTGTGTGTGTGTGTGTGTGAGAGAGAGAGAAAGAGAGAGAGAGAGTGAGGAGAGAGAGAGAGAGAGAGAGAGAGAGAGAGAGAGAGAGAGAGAGAGAGAGAGAGAGAGAGAGAGAGAGAGAGAGAGAGAGAGAGAGAGAGAGAGAGAGAGAGAGAGAGAGAGAGCATCCAGAACTTCCTTTCAACGTCCATGCTGACTGAGAACTTAAGTTACATTAACTTATCTTGTTGATAAAGTAGTCTTCGGGCTTTTCATAGGAAGAAATAGAGAAATGTATTGGAGTTGACGTAACACATGTATTATCCTCACACATCAAGAATCTGCTTGTTTTACACAACCCCGGCTGGATAGATTCGCTAATTTTAGTCCATTTTATACGGAATGAGCTTTAAGGGGAATCAGGCAATGGGCTTATTAATGCTACAGTGACTGAATTTTTTATTAGATTTTTACTATCAGGGATATATATACTAATTCCAAGTAAGACCTTGAAAATGAAGTTGTTAACACCCGAAAATGCACCAGGAGATAAAGTTTTGATTGAGATTCAAATATCTCATTTATTGCAATATATTTACTTTATTTTATGAAATAAAAAATCTTCATAACCATGTTTTTAGCCGAGGTAATATTCTTTCTATAAGGTTCTTACTTAGAGAAATATAAAGAATAGAATTTTAGCTGGTCATTCGAAATCTGCCCAGTTTGAGCTGTCCATGCGTGGCGGACTTATATTCAGGAAGGGGTTGGTTATTTCTTCGATATTCCCCTCGCTTCCTATTGTGAGATGAGTGAGCTGTGCTGAATAAATACTATAATTAGTTAATGGCTTCCCTCAGTTATCATTTTAATAATCATTATATTAATTCTCTCACCATTATGTAAATGGCATGGTTATATCGCATAGTGGATAGGTTCCGCCAGTTTATACAGTATAATACTATTGTCAAATCTGGCTGAGGAGACATCCCATTCTTGACGAAAGTCCAGTAAAATTAACAAGCTCTTTCGATGACGCTTTGGTGCCATTCTGTTTTTGAGAGCTGCAGCTGAGGCTTCAGTAAACAAAAGATACAATTAAAAATCCGTCACGCTGGGGCTGCGTGAAGTAAGCATATTTTTCATGTGCTGGTATAACACGCTTGTGATCTCATCTCACCACATATTCTCTTAATGTAAAAATCCGATTAGTAAAAGATGAGGGGTGGGGGAGACTGGAAACAGAAAACAAGGAAGTTCGAATAACTCGCTTAATACTTCAGTTACGAACAAATGCGTAGAACAACAATTGTAGGACATAGTATAAGATTGGTTCTTTAACATTTTTCGATCCAACTCATAATAAAGGATACATCGAATTTTCGAATTCTCCCCACCAAAAACACCCTCCAGGCCCTATTTCTGGGAATTAATACGTGATCTTTAGCGTTTACTGAAACGGTTAAATGAAAAATCTTCATGGATAACATATTATATAATTTATTTGCATGTATCTCACAAAGTAAAATTTCAATGAAAACCATATTTGCTATTTAACCTTGTAATGAAGTGGTTCATGATATAACGTCTTATTGTTAATATGACATGAGTAGGAGCGGTGGTTTACTGACTCCCAAAAACTAATAACCAAAATAATACTACAACCAAACTAAACAAAATACAAAAAAAAAGTAAAACGAAACAATACATATAAACTTTTTACAAATAAATAATATGAAACTAACAGTGGTACAGGTGCAGCGGCAGTCATTGACAATCATATTCACAGTATTGAACTGTCTGATGGCATAAGCATATACACAGCATAGGTTCATGCAATATTACTCAGCTATTTCTAATGTAGATGAAAACGTTCAGAAAAATGTCCTACTCTGTACAAAACATTTACAATTCACATCCAATAATTACAAAAATTTTCTCCCACATTTACAGACTTAAACATATAAACATAACTATGTCATGGATTCCCAGACATGAGGACATTAAACAAAATAATATAGTAGTCAAGCATGCAGAACTAGTCACAAGGAAAAATACCATTGGCATGAACTTACGAACTACACACAACTTATACAAAGTAATAGAGTCCGAAATACTTAACATATGACATTTATGACATATTTGTGGTTTTCACGCAGCCAGGAAAATAAATTCTTGGAATAGAAATTCCTGTACATAACTTCGAATCCTATAGCTCATATCATGGAGATAAAGAGATAGAAAATTTCATGACGTCAAGGAGGATATTCCATTGGTAGAGAGTTTCGATTTCTTAATCTCGTACTGCGAAAATTTAGGCATAAGTCTAAAGAACTGTGAACTTACTCGTCGTCATCTTTAATCCAAATAATATATTGTTGCGAAAATTAATAAGTGAAAGATTGCCTGAAGGAGAGGGAGCCTGCGTTTGATCTAATTAGGGCCCATCTATTTAGGGCGGCCCGCAGAATCTAATTATAGCTGCCCATCTTCCAGGAACTTCTGGACCTTTCTCGAACTGGCCCCTTCTAAGCCTAGGCCCTTCTACAGGTATATATAAGGGACTCTCACAGTACCCCACAGTCCAGTTGACGCTCGACGGTCTTCGAGGGATGTTCAGCGCTAGAATGCGACTTAGTGCAGTGAGGTAAAGTGTGGTGCCGTGACGAACAGTGTTGTTCCGTGACTGTAAGTAACAGTTTAGTGCCGTGTTTAAGACAGTGCAGTGCCGCGAAGTAAAGGACAGTGGAGTGACGTCGTTTTATGTGAATTTCAGTGCCCGTGAGTGAATTATAGGACTGTGTAATCTGAAGAACAGTGACACTATCAGTGTAATACTGTGAGTAGTAATAATTAACCAAGAGTATTGTGCATTGCGAAATAAATCGTGCAGTGAAAAACTGTGAAACTTGTGTGTGTTTAATTTTGCAATCTAAAAGAACTCTTATTAACGTTTATTACTGGTTTTGTAATAAAACGTAACAATATATACTATTGTAATTATTTCGGTATTTTTCTTATCGTAGAGGCATTACTGCGCTCATGAACTTTTACTATATGACCTATTTCTTTCCATGATTTCAAACACCTGTTTGACTTTTCCATTATTACACTTTAGCCATGTAAACAGAAATCACACAGTACAAATGCATGCAAATGTATTCTTTCTTCATTAAATCCTTCGTAATAATAAGGGAACATTCAGCAGGATAATTTAATGATCTTGCATAACATCTGTTCCAGCCATTGTTTTTCATGTAGCATCCTTGTGAATGTTAACATTCAGTATAAAATTATATGAATAAAATAGAACTTTACAAGGTGAAGTTTTAAAAGAGCTTCATTTAAAGCGGGGCGTAGATGAAATAGTTTCGCTCTTACTCTTGGTAGAATGGAATCAATAAAAGCCATCTTGATACATAACATATGATTCGAAGATACAAAAAGTCCGTCACGCAGTGGCTGCGTTAAGTAAGCAGATTTCCTACGTGCGTCATATATTTGTATTTATCCCAATACGAAATAGTTCAGTCAGAATAATATTTGAATTTAGGCTTCAAATAAAGTATTTCATAATAAAACAGCTTATTGATAATATGAAATGAGTAGGAGTGGGGGTTTACTGAAGACGGAAAACTAAAAAATGTAAATATCTTGGTTAATAATCAAGATATTGAAAAAACGTATATAACAACATTTATAGAACATTACATTTGCAATGAGATTGACTCTATACAATTTTTCGATTCAGCGCATAACAGCGGAGATATTTCGGATTTTCGAAATTCTCCCCCTCTAAATCCCCCTGGCCCGATTTTAGTCGTTAACGAACTTAATCATTCCTTTTACATAAAACGTTTAAATATCGAGTTTACTAACGATCAGACAAAAATTGCGACCGCTAGAGCGTTAACACGCAAATCTCCCCACTTGTCTGTCAGCCATTAACGAACTCGTTCCATAAAATTTTTAAATATCGAGTTTGGTAATGATGAAACAAATATTGCTATCTTTAGATCTTAATGCTAATGTAAATTCCATTCGTGTTCAATTACATTGTAGGCAATAGAAATTATTAAGGGCGAAGATATTACTAGCTGTTTCTAAATATAATTTTCAGTTCTGCTGTGGCTAGTAAAGAGTTAGAACCCTTAAATAACCCATCGCTATTCGCTCTTATGAAGAGGTTATTTTAACATCCAGAAATGTATGTATTTCCAGATCAGTAACGATATTAAGTCTGTATGGCACCAACAGTGTCTCCTTAAGTTAAAATTTTAAAAATAATGTTGTTAATTTTATATCACGAACAGCAAAACTAAGAATCTTAAAGAAGTTGGGCTAGACGACGTATTTCAGTTGTTGAACACCTAGTACCTTAGTGAAATTTTATATTTGTCCATTTCTAACTTTGTATCTACCTTGATTTACTATTTTTTTTCCTCTGGGATTTCAGTATTTTTTACAAATTTACTCTCCTTCATTTGAATACTGATAACGAGTGGAAATACTTATATTTTTGGATGCTACAATAACCTCTTCATTAGAGCAAATAGCGATGGGTTATTTAAGGATTTTCTAGCCACAGCTTAAAAATTACATTTAGAAGCAGCTAGTAGTATCTTCGCCCTTAATAATTCCTATTGCCTACAATGTAATTGAACCCGAATGGATTTACATTAGCATTAAGACCTAAAGATAGCAATATTTGTTTCATCATTACCAAACAAACACGCCGTCACATTTGTCAACCATTCATAACCCGTGACAGCAAAAACTTTCCCATGATTGCTTGAAACGGTAGTTGAACTCCGGATGATCGTCGGTATTAATCTATTAGCAGATTTACCTGATTAGAACTTTTCTATTGAGTTTGGAATCATGGCGCAATTTCAAAAAGTTTCTTCAAATGTACATCGATCCTTCCCAGGAGATGAAGGGGCGAAAGTGATGTCCGTTTCGAACTACACAAACTCACACGAATATATTTGTCTTTCAAAGATCTAGAGGTCGCAATTTTTGTTTCATCATACCAAACTCGATATTTGGAAATTTTATGAAATAAGCTCGACTGAAATAGAAGGAGGGGGAGAGGGGTTTAGAGGGGGGAAATTCGAATTATCTCTGTTATCGAAATATTGTATAAAATCAATCTAATTGCTGACTATAAATGTCGGTGTATACATTTTTTCTCTTTGTTGAATATTATCCGAGATACTGTAGTCATATCTGGCGGTGCATACCGTCGTCACTGGCGGTACTCTACTGTTGGTAGAGTACAGGCGGACCACAGACATCCCCAACTCAGTACAACCTTAGACGGCTTGAAGATGGTGCCTTTGCATCTATAGCACAATGCCAACTGCACTCGACCATCAGCCAGTGACGACGGTATGCACCGACAGATATGACTACAGTATCATCTATACTGGCGGCTCCTACCCTTTATTTGATTTACCATTATCCAAGATATTTGCATTTTTTGTTGTCATTCTTTAGTAAATCCCCACTCCTATCCAATTCCATGTTTTCAATAAGCTGTTATATCATGAAAAACTTTAATCCAAGCTTTAATACCAAATATTGTTATCATTGAAGACGATACATGATATTGATGCTCTACAATAATTGGTCTATACATCTATATATATATATATATATATATATATATAAAATTGTAACCTCTGTCTGTACATTGATTTTTTTTTTCAAACTTTCACGATAACTTTTCGTTTCATGTCAACATGTCATAGACACCATAAATGCAATTTGTTTCTTTCGTGTATGTTTGTTTGTTACCTTTTACGCAAAAACGGCTGACTGAACTGAAATTTTATGAGTTATACGCTAAAAATTATAGCAAGAGTCAACAATTTTATTTGGCACAAAAGACTCAACCGAACTAAATAAAACTCGGTATGTGTATTAGCACTAACGCATTCAATATAATAAGCCATACCAACATTTCTAGGGACGGGCAGAAGTGGGGGTTATAAGGAAGGCCTGGAAGTAAAAACAACGATATTTCGTTTCCTATTGGTTTTTCCGTAAATGTGCACATAACAAACGTTATTTATTTTATTATTTAGAGTAACTTTTCCTATATACACTTTCGTAGTATACCAAAGTATAAATGAGTTATACGCTAAAAATTATAGCAAGAGTCAACAATTTTATTTGGCACAAAAGAGTCAACCGAACTAAATAAAATTCGGTATGTGAATTAGCATTAATTCTTCCAAGATTATAAGCTATATTAAAATTATTAGGTTCAAACAGGAGTGGGGGTTGTAGGGGAGGCCTGAAATTAAAAATAGCGATATTTATTTTCACATTGATTTTTCGATAAGTATGCACATAGCAAAAGTTGTTTATTTTGTTTTTTAGAGTAACTTTTGTTATATACACTTTTTTCGTATACCGAATTATAAACAAGATATACGCTAAAACCTATAGCGGAAGTGAACAATTTTATTTGGGACAAAAGACCCAACCGAAATAAATAAAACACGGTATATGTATTAGCACTAACCCTTTCATTATAATAAGCCATACCAACATTTCTAGGGACGGGCAGGAGTGGGGGTTATAAGGGAGGCCTGAATTTAAAATAGTGGTATTTCGTTTTCTATTCGTTTTTCGGCAAATATGAACACAACAAAAGTTCCATTCTTGAGGTGCTGGATGGTGAGGGAATTATTATCTCAGGTAAGAAAAAACGCCTCGTTCCTTCACTATTCTTTATTCGTTGTGACAGAGCGCTTTCAGAGCATGCGCTCCATCATCAGTGCCCTGCTGGCAAACAAATACCATATAAACGTTGTACAAAATGTCATTTAATTGAGAAATTTAGAAAATATATGTACATGTCGATGGTCAAGAGTTAAAAACATACAACTTTAAATTACAACCTAAAAATTAGTGTCCCAGTGAATATTTACAGAAATAAGAAAAACTATTTTCACAGATTAAAATTAAAAACTTGTCAGTAGAATATATACACAATTTCAATAAATAGTTAAAATAAATAAATTAATATTTACAGTTAAAAAGCCTAAAATAGAATAAATAGTAAAAAACGAATAGTCCAATTAAAATTTAAAAAACCAAAAATGAAAAAATGAAGGAACAACCACCGGAGGAGTTACAGAAAGCAATACATACAAAAAACGTGAAAGAAAAAAAATAGAAAAGCGAGACAATGACTAACCTCTTCACAATGATGTGACAGGAACCAAGGATTCCCTGTGACTGAGGCCTCGGGACCGGAGAGCCATGAGAGAGGCTTCCGAGACATGCCTCAACCTGGTTCCTTCTCCCGTCTTATTAATATTCAGGCCTCCTTTTTTCATCCTATCTAGCTTTATGAATAGGTTTTCGGCTATGCTCAGGGTCTTGCTTTTTTTTGCTTCGTAGAGGAGCTCATACTTTATAGCAGATTTCTCATGACCCTCCTTCTTGGTGTGGGCATGGAACTCTGTGTCTCTGGTAACATGCTCTTTCAGCCGGGTTCTGATCTTTGTTCCACTTTGACCGACGTACGATGCCTCACAGCTAGAGCATGTTATCCTTTACACTCCCGACTTGTTCAGTGAGTCAACAGGATCCTTGACCCTCGGGAGCATTGCTTTCAAAGAGTGTCGACTTTTGAAAGCAGTCTGAGCTGCGCAACATCAAGTGCATAGCATCCAACAACGGCTACAAGGATGGGATGGTGGACAGACTAGTCCAGAAGAGGCTCCGTCGGAAGTTGACTAGGGATATGGAGGTCGGCGACGGTCAGATGAACCGAAATAAGGACGTACGTTTCCCTCTTTCTATTCCGTATCTGGGCTCTGTGTCTCATAAGATTGGAAATAAACTCAAGACACTCGGGATGACGACTGCTTTCAAATGTATTGCTTTCTGTAGCTCCTCCGGTGGTTGTTCCTTCATTTTTTTCATTTTTGGTTTTTTAATTTTAATTGGACTATTCGTTTTTTACTATTTATTCTATTTTAGGCTTTTTAACTGTAAATATTAATTTATTTATTTTAACTATTTATTGAAATTGTGTATATATTCTACTGACAAGTTTTTAATTTTAATCTGTGAAAATAGTTTTTCTTATTTCTGTAAATATTCACTGGGACACTAATTTTTAGGTTGTAATTTAAAGTTTTATGTTTTTAACTCTTGACCATCGACATGTACATATATTTTCTAAATTTCTCAATTAAATGACATATTGTACAACGTTTTTATGGTATTTGTTTGCCAGCAGGGCACTGATGATGGAGCGCATGCTCTGAAAGCGCTCTGTCACAACGAGTAAAGAATAGTGAAGGAACGAGGCGTTTTTTCTTACCTGAGATAAAAAAAGTTGTTTATTTTGTTATTTAGAGTAACTTTTGTGATATTCATTTTTGTCTTTTAGCAATATATAAACGAGATATACACTATAAACTAAAGCGGGAGTCAACTATTTTATTGGGCGCTAACGATTGAACCGAACTTAACAAAACTCGCTATGTCAATTAGCATTAGTTCTCCATGATTATAAGCTTTATTAAAATGTTTAGGCTAGAACGAGAGTGGTTATAAGGGCGGCCTGAAATAAAATAATCGCGATATTTCATTGTCTATTTGTTTTTCAACAAACATGCACATAACAAAGTTTACTTTATTATTTAGATTAACTTTTGTTTTATACATTCTTCCAGGAATAACGTGTGGAGCAAGTAATTTGCGTAGAAATATTGATATGCTCAACAATTCATTCCAATTTGAACTACCTCACCTGGAAAAATTAATTCAAATCTATGTTAATATTTTGTCTTTAATAACTGAAATCTATGCATAATGCACAGGAGTCGGGAAATGTAATAATATGGAGGACAGTGAAGTCTTACATAAAAAATTAATTTTATTATTAACAAATGCCAATAACGGGTATAAACCCTAAACACTGAGATGGGTAAATGTCAAAATAGTGAGCAAAATAACGCCTTGCCAAAAAAATACCACCATTCACCCTCAAATCAATTTCCGGGCGAAGCCGGGTATCTGAGCTAGTGTAACATAAACGTCTATACAGTATAAAGTGAATAATTCCAACTTTCTTGTTTTCAGGCTTTAGTAAACCCCCACTTCTACCCATCGGAATTTCACTTAAAAATAGAAAATATATGTTGAGGAGTCATCGATAACGTGTCTACCAGTACGTAGGAAATCTGCTTAGTTTACGCAGCCCTTGCTTGTCGGGCTTTATTTCATTTTATATATCAGTAAATCAAGGATAACTAGGTTGCTCCATGCCAATACGGTAGCTGTAACTGCTGTACTGTTGCAGGGCTGAGGAGGTAGGGGTAGCAGACCCCCACCCAGACAGCTGCAACCTCTGGCCCTGCTAGTCGAGATCGGGATGAAGAGGATAGCGGTGCTACTCCTCGCCGTCGGGGCAGTTCTAGCTGTCGTAGCCCCCTACAAGGGATACTCGGGACTAAGGGCTAGGGACGACTCCTTCAGGATATCATACTACCACGAGCAGGCAGCCGCAGTAGTCGAACTGGGCAAGAAGAGGGAGCTTTACAACTGCGAAATCATTGAGGCATAGTGAGTACATCAATATATCGTTGTGATAACATAACAAATTATTTCATATTAACTGTGAATCCATTATCTATGTGTGGGATGATTTTTCTCATATAGAAAGTACCAATAAACGTATTAGGTATCACATGACCTGGAATGACAAGCACAAGAATTTATTCAACACTAAAAACTCATGGTTCCATCTTCAGAGCTATCATCAGCGAAGAAGCTCTGAAGATGGAAACAAGACCTTTTTATGTATTATATTTATTTATTACTAGCTGTACCCTGCACGCGTTGCTAAGCCACCGACTAAAATACTATATTATGATAAAGATGTACATAATAAAAGTTACTCTAAATATCAAATTAAACATCTTTTGTCATGAGCTCGTTCACCAAAAAAAAATAGCAAATGAAATATGACAATTTTTTATTTCATGCCTCCCTAACAACCCCCCCCCATTGGTTCCTAAAAATGTTAATATAGCTTATACTCAAAAATACGGAGTTTCGTTGATTTCGATTTAGTCTTTTGTGTCCTATAACACTGTTGACCCCTTCTATAGTTTTTCGTGTTTACCTCATTTATACTTAACGTATAAACGACCAAAGTGTAACAAAAGTTACTATAAATAACATAGTAAACAAATTTATTTATTTGTGCCGAAAAACCAATAGGAACTCCTGTTCGTCTCAGAGAATATTAATATAGCCTAAAACCTAAGTTGAGTTAGTAGTAATATACATACCAAGTTTCATAAAATTCGGTTCAGCCGTTTACGATTCTATAAAGGACATACAGATAAACATTTATTTTTATATATATAATAGATCTTTATTATATATATATATATATATATATATATATATATATATATATATATTACGAAGAAAAGATGAATAGATGCAAGCCCCCCCCCTCCGATTGCGTCGTTAACGAACCTGACCTTTAGTTTTGCATGAAATGATTAAATATTGATTTTGGTTGCCTCCATACACTACGACCGCTGGAGCTTCAACTAGCTTTTATATGTGTGTATGTTTTAGGCAAATTCTTCGATTTAAAAACATCCTGACTTTACAAAAGTATATAAAGGATTACGTTAGAAATGTGTCATTCCACATTCCAACACGAGGCAATTCTGGTTCGTTATGTCACATGTTTAAGGATATTTTACTTGAGTTGCATATTGAACCTCAAACAAACAATATACGGCGTTTAACTGCGGTAAAAATATACGGCACGCTTTTATCATGTTTCTATTCCAAATAATAACTCACGTTCAAAAATTAATTACTATCACTATTAAAAAATCAATTAACCTATTGGGAAAGCTATCATATAAGAATATATGTTTCGAAATTTTTACTTTTTTCATTAAAGTTAGTTAACCAGCGTCATTTTTGAAACTCAATTACTTTATGATTGTGGACTGAGATTGACGTATAATTTTTTAATAAACTGTTCTAAACGGGCTATTTTATTAGCAATACAGTTCAAAATAAAATGGCAGTCCTCTCTTCTGACTCTTCTCTTCCAATCCTTTTCAAAGTACTGGACAATTGTAATTAATTGTTGACGCTAGAATATGAACCTGGGAATAGAACTAAATCGTCGCCGGGAGTGATGTATTATGAAGATTATTCCCGCCCACACACAACGAGCCCATCTTAAATTCCAGAGCCTCGACTGGACAACGTTAGCCTCCGCTCTCGGTCTCAACAAGGCATGGATTAGGAACGTTTATCAAAATGTACAGCTACATTGTCTTGAGTTCTCTTTTTAAAGCGCATGTCATAATAATCAAATTGAATGATTTATTTACAGCTCCTAGGACATTAAACATTTATTCAGTACGATCTAGAAGACATATATTTGTTTTTTTCCACCACAAGAGCTATTCCGGCTTGGCAATGTGACACTAAAGCTCAAGAGCATACTTATCACCAAGGTTGGTAGGGACGACTCGTCTGCCTTGGTCTAAATGTTTAGTATATTTCCTGATGAATTACTATTTCCGCTACACAATTTTATTCAAATGTCTCTCTGTAAAAGTACCAGAGTTCCTTCATAACTGAGAGAGTATAAAGAATGTGTTTTATTCTCCTATGCTAATATGTAGTAGAAAATGAATTTTCCAAAGGAATAAGAATCACTCTATAGGTTTTTTTTCAACGTTTATGGACAGATTTTTAAGTTCAGCACGATTGATTTCCTAACCATTTAGTACCGAGCATGAAATTCGAGATAATTCCAGCTTTATTTCTTCCTTGAAAATAAAGCTAATTTCAAATTAAGTCATTTCTTATAAAATCTTAATACCTCTGGCCACTTTATATCCCAAACTTAATGAAACACAATTGATAAAAAATTTTAATTGAAACAGATTAATACCTGATCTAATATCATAGTTTTAACTCTTAAAAAAAAAGTATATAGATATGTAAATTTTTGAACGAGATTATTTGGTTTTCATCTAAAATCGACATCAGGTGATTGCCCGTGTGAACAGGTGGTCTTGGAATTGGCGGGACAATCAAGTGGAAGATGTGATTCACAAAGACATTCATAGGTATCCCATTGTCTTCTGTATAATCCAACAGTAAAGACATTAGGATAAAAATTCCACTCATGTCAATTACAGAATGAATGGAAAAATACCATTGTTATGGAGCCATCCATATGAGAGTCTGTCTGAGCAAGCAGGCATAACTTTAACATACCCTCTGCCCTACTCACTGATAAATGAGAATTTTAGCAAGGAAGATGGACCTGTTATTTTTTTTAGCAGATTTTCCTTAAGGGAAATCAGCTATTGAGGTTGTACTCATGACGCGATTTTCGAAAAGATTCTTCATATGTCCATCGATCCTACCAACGAGATGACGAAAATGAGGTCCGTTCAAAATTATATATATATATATATATATATATATATATATATATATTTTTCTGTTAACGCTCTAGCGGTCGCAATTTTTGTTTGATCGTTACGAAACTCGATATTTAAACGTTTTATGTAAAAAGACAGATCACGTTCGTTAATGGCTGAAATCGGACTAGAGAGGTAAGGGGGGTTTAGAGGAGGGATTTTCGAAAATTCAAAATATCTCCGTTATTATGCATCGAATCGAAAAATTGTATAAAAACCAATCTTATTGCAAATTAAATTTACTATAAATATTGTTATATGCATTTATTCTCTATCTTGAATATTAACCGAGATATTTGCATTTTTATGAAGTCTGTGGTCGGGTATAGTTCGGATTAGGTCGGCCATTTCCGTCACTACTCGGCTCAGGTGGAAGCTTCTTCTAACCTTACCTGTCGTTTCTAACCTTACCTTACCTTCCTTACTTTGTGAGATTTATTCAAATGCGTTCTGTTCAGCCGCCCCCCCCTTCTTTAGTTCTTGGTCTACTAAAATTTGAGTTATTAAAATATAAATTATTCTTACAATTCAGAACCCGTTCCAGTTCGGAATTTATTTTAATTAACTGAAAGATCATAACCGTTTGCATTTAATCACGGCGGTATTGTATTACCAGTATGCAGATTTCTCTATTGTAAAACTTCACATGGGAAATCTGCTTCGTTTACGCAGCCCCTGCGTGACGGGCTTTTTTACATTATGAAATCTAAGCCCCTGTTTTATTCCACCTGCTGTAAGACTGACCGTGCACCCGTACAACCTCAAACCAATAGCCGAAATTATATAATAAACAACTAACGGATAATAGGCCATCTCAAATTGTTATTATATTTGAAAATCTTATTTTAAGCAGAGTTTTCCTAAGGCAAAATCAAGTATTCATTCAATTCATTGATAGGTGATAAAAATGCTAAATTATATATATATATTATATTTACATATGTTTATCCAACATCTTAAAATGTTATATAGCTATAATGCTTTTTTTGACAATGTGATATGCAACAATGTTTAACAAAACTTTGAACGATTTATTTTTTATTTTTGGGTTTTCATCCAATTCTAAATTACCACTTTGGCATAAAGTTACCAAATATCAAATATACAGTTCAAATTGTTAACAAAGAGAAAAATATAAAAATAATGTAAATTAATGCAACCTTTGTGGTATCCTAAACCTGTGGGAAATTTGCTTAGCTTTATCAGCCTCAAGTGTATTTATTTGTATTTTCTCTGTCACTAGAGAATGCAAAAAGTTCGTGAGAACGTTTTCCCGTTTTTTTCGAACCCTTTGTTTAAGTCTAGACATTGGATAGAACTAAGATGTTATATATTTCTAATATTGAGAAACGTTAACAATTCTTCCTTCTTTAGGTGAGACATGAGTAATTAGTAACACACAATGGATCATAAATCCAATATTTCATAGAGAGTTAAATGGTAATTGGGCATGAAATACGACAATTAGATATTCATGCATTTAGATTCAATGTTACAAGCTACTTCTGTTTGCCTGTTTCCTCTTCCAATGGCGAATCCCGTTCAAGACACACGAGGTCAGAATGAAGGTGGAATGTTTTCCAATTCAAATGTCCGGTTGCCCCAAGAATACGAATTACCAAAACGTGATAACCCATTATCATGAACTTAATCCTTGGTACAAATTATACAAGTGTTTGGTTGTTTTCAAAATGCTTGAATTTCCAAATCGAGTAATGGAGGTTTTGATAACTATAAAAGTTTCAACGTGCTGGCATGACACACAACTCATCTCACTATAGGTATATTCTCTATTCCTTAATAAAATTCCGATGAGTAAAAGAAGGATTAACTGACGGCCGAGAACAAGAAAGTACGAATAATTAACTTTATATTTGAGTTACAAAAAAATGTTGAGCATTAATAGATTAACTTTACTGGATCTACAACATTTTTCAATTCGACTCAAAATAACGTAGATATTTCGAATTTCCAAATCTCCTCCCCATCTAACCCCTTCTATTCCTGACCATTTCAGCCATTAACGAATATTTTATTTGGTTTTAGAGAAACGTGAAATGTTGGGGTGAGTAAATCAAATGAATATTTTTGAGTAAAGAAATAAAATCTTTAATGTTGACATCAATACCCAACGGATGTATTTCATCTATTAAAGACCTTTTGAAAACAATATTTGGTAGCCTTGAATAAGACATTTCATGATATATTCGCTTATTGTTAAAATGCGATGAGTTAAAGTGGGGATTCACTGAATGCTGAAAACTAAATATACAAATATCTCGGTTAACAATCATGGGGGAGACAAAATGTTCATAACATTTATAACAAGTTAAATTTGCAATAAAAATGATTATACAATTTTTCGATCCAACATACAATAATGTATATATATATATATATATATATATATATATATATATATATATATATATATATATATATATATTATTGATTCGTCATAGCTTCTAAGTGAAACTCGATTCCTGCCGATAGTAGTAAATTTGTTTCGATTTTAAGTGATTGAATAATAAATGAACGGATAAAGAGAAAAGCCAAAGGAGCGACAGACGAGGACAGACGGCCAAGAATTGTGATTCTGAAGTCATCGTCTTTGAATACCAGGTAGAGTCCCCATCGAATTTAAATAGCATTTCAGATAAACCTTAGAATTATATATATATATATATATATATATATATATATATATATATATATATATATCTGTGTTTGTCTTAGTGCGCGATGGTTACCATACCCGTCATTTAAACGTTTAATGTTAAGTCAAAGACCAAGATTTCTAACAGCTGAAATTTCCCCTGGATCAAGGTTTTGATGTCAGTTGGAAAAATATTATATAACCGATTTCCTTACGTTATTTTCCACAGTTGCTGCTCTATACTGCTGCGGTCACACGATTATTAGTGGAGTTATTTGCATTTTTTTCCATTAAGCTCTTACATCAGTAAATAATTCGTATACAACTTAAATTTCTTTAGTCTTGTTTACATTTTGTTTTTACAATGTGAGGCTTCATCAACTGACAGTGAGGCTTCGCACACCACTAAGGAGGACCTTCGGTTTATCCCGGACATGGTTATCCATCTACGAAAACAACCTGATACAGTTTCGGTTGAAGTGACTTTTACAGCAAATATAGTTACTACTAATTAGGAATACAGCACTTATACTCTCTTTGTGTGAAAAATGCCAAAATAGGGCCGACTAGCGTCTTAATCTTCTATAAAGTTAAAACAAGCCATGATCACTAAAGTGCGTGACGGACGTTTATGAAAATGAGGATTTACTTGTAAGTAAATCATAATGTACCCGTATTACATTTAACTTTAATATGTCCCGTAAATGGCACGTAATTTTTGAGACGAGGAAAGGGCGTATGACGTCTTGGCATATGAAGTCAACCAGGAGTGGCTAGGAACTAGCAAAAACTATTGTGGGTAAGTCACTGGACGCTACTGCAGGCATTGATGGCATTTTTCAATATTTAATTAATTGAAAATTTGATTCTAAACTTTCTTTTTCGATTGTTGTGCTCCAAAATCCTCATTTCCCATGTCCCCTATTTTGCTATGAATCCCTATTTGTTGCACATACTTGATTTTGTAGGCAACACCGGAGAAGTCCAAGGATCACTGGCGCCATATAGTTCAACAAACTTATTTGTCTCTTCTCTTCTTCTCCTTTCATTTTGTTGAAGAATGTTCATAGAACAACAATATTTTACAAGTATGAACAATTTTATACTCCCTTAGAAGTAATAAGTAATTTGCTCGAAGATAAGGCACTTGAAATCCCATAAGCTCAAGAATAGATGACTTATTCCAATCAATTGCTTGTGTGAATTATGTTTTCCCTCATAATTGATGGAGAATTTTATCCAACAAAAACATCTAATTGTTATTTAAATTGATCAAATATTATCCTCTTACAGGATAATCTACGGGTACAGATATACAACTACACCTATTTACCTACTGAATTCATATCTAAAAACACCTATTCCCCCAACAGGAGGCGAGCCCACAACTTTAGGTTATTCCTTTATATTTATAATTGCATGCAGATTTATTACCATATGATTGAGGTTCAGCTTATATAACAGTGTTAATCTATAGTAGGTATTCTATGATGCTATGTTAATTATTGATTATGTGTAATTAATAACAAGTCCAAGTTAAAGGACCTAAAAATCGGTAAACTTAGGAAAATAATGTCTGATTCCAATCAATGGTCTCTTCTTCGCAGAATCTTTTCAAGCAGTGATATCTGGAAATAAATATTACCTCTTTATGATGGAGCTAATGACACTTGTCTGATTCCTAGAGAGCATATTGCAATTAGATGAGTTCCCACAAACACTTATACATTATACCATTACCTACTCTTTGTTAAATAGTGTGAATCCGTCATTCAGTTTTAATTCCGTCTGCATTTATTCACTGTACGACCTCGTGAACGTCATTTAATCCATCCTTCTAAACAATCGTAGTGCAACATTATATGCACGTAAATAGGAAATGAGCCACAAGAATTTCAATGATGTGTATACTCAGACAACAACAATTTGATAATATGTCTTCGCTGCTATTAATCACATGTCGTTATAAATGAGGAATTCCAAACTGACAAATTCTCCTCAGAAATAACAGCCTATATTGACTACAACATATCCTTCGAATCCAAGTAAATAACTATAATTACTTTAATAACAATGCCCCACCGTTGGACTTCCCCGTACTCTGGATTTTGCCCGCCTTCTCAGTGGAGATGTTTCGTCAGCAATTTCGTGCATCCTGTCCTGAAAAGGCTAATATTGATGGATACCATAATTGTACCTTAAGAGTATGATTAAGGGGTATACTAATTGCTAAATCTAAGCTGTCATTTAATGCCAATAACATTGTGAATTGAGTTCAGATCGAACATACACCTTAGTGTGTACAATCAAAACATAGTTCCTGTCGTGAAACATCCTATTTCCACAAAATAAGTTATGTGATTTTGAAATGAGTCATTGTGAATCATGTTTCCCATCTGGGGAAGAGAACCCATCCATTGAAAAAAAAAAATCGTCTTATTTAAGTTGATCGAGTACGGGTATATTATCCCCCTATGGTTTGGGTAATCTGGATGGGTAATCTACAGGTACAGGTATACAACCACACTGAACTAGTGAATGAATTCATAACTAGAAATGTGCCTATTCCCCTACAGGAATTGGACCCAGAACTGTAGGTTTACCAAGTGAATTATGACTAATAAAGCCTTCAGCCATTCATAACTTAGCATATTGACGGCTGAGAAACAGTAGTTCAAGTCAAAATAGTCGCTTTTCCGATAATAGAGGTATGGGTTTAACACTATAAAAAAATCAGTGTACCTTGAAAAGGAACTTCTTTAATAGTCATCATACTAAATTTATATTTTAAAATAAACTACAACATGTTATTATAATCTTAGCTTATTGTATGCATTTTCTTTTAGGAAAATACAGACTTACATATTACACCCATACATTTAGAACCATATTTAACGATTTGATTCAATTCTAAAGGTAATATTCGTTAATGGCTGAAATCGGACCTGAAATAGGGAAGGTTAGAGGTGGGGGAATTCAAAATATCTTCGTATGATCGAAAAATATTATAAAAATAATCTTGGTAAACAGTCAAGTTTCTAAAATTGTTGTTTAATACAGTTTCTAATTTACTCGAGTATTAATCGAGTTATTTGTATTATTATGTATTTCGCCTTCAGCAAACCCCACTGAGTCACTAAAAATCTTCCAAAAATTTCCAGCATACATTTCTATTTCCATTCTAAATAAAAGAAGGTTCTTGCTCTTGAGTTCAGATGTGTTAGCATGTGAAAATTTGCTTCGTTTACGCGATCCTGCGTGACGGACTTTTAATATACTGTTTTATTTCAATTTATAAGGGGGCAATTTCCCCCTGACCCTCCACCTTGGTTTACGCCTATGGTATGAAATTATGTTTTCATTTTGTAAATTTTAATTAGCGTGTTCTCGCCTGAAATGAAAGTTGTTTCAGTGAGATTAACAACTGGGCAATGAAAATGATTCCATTTGTCGCCTCTAGGTTCATCAGCATTCGTTGTCAGTCGTTTCATCTTCCTGTAATACCCTCATACTCATTAGTCAAACTTTCTGAAAATAATGATGTACTTGTTAGAAGACTGATCAGTGTTAGAGTTCATGTGTGAATCTCTGCATTCAGTTTGTTCTTGTTGATACATAGATCAAATGCACCATATTAGTGTCAGTTTCTGCCTTCCTTTCAGCGTAAGTCTCCGTATTAATGTTCACTGTAGCGACTCAAAGTGTCACCACGATATTCGATGACACACTGTTTGTTAAAATGATTGACCCAACCTACAGAAGTATAATTTTTATTACTTGCTATTGAATCTAAAAAGAGCATTTATAAAAAATAGTCTCAAAATTAATCAAAATGAAAACATAAGCAAGGGTGAACAGTAGCTTGCTTCGTATCCTCCATGAGATATATTTTGCAAATTAATTAATTTTAAATCATACATAAATAATTATATTTGTTTCTATCTTGCACTGCCAACGTATTATTATCATATTTTGGTTGTAAGTAGGTTCAAAATTTTTGTATGGAGTTTGACCCGTTTTTGGCCTTCCATCCCCAAAACATTGAAAAATAAAATGAATTCTTGACTTATATACTCCCAAAGATATTTAATAAATAATAATTAAAAACATTTCTATTTTCCCTTTGTTTATTTATACTAACACATTTATTCTTTGGAACGGAAATAATCGAGAAATCAATTTAGCAGCAATTAAAATAAAACTGAATAGAAATTTCATAAGCGAAACGTGTTGGGAACAATTTTTCCTCGTAGTGCCACGTGCGAATTCTAAAAGAAAAGGGAAACAAGCACAATATTCAGGTCTGTGTAATGTGATCTGACTTTCAGAGAACTTTTTATTAGATTTTCCTAACGACAAATCAGCTCCACGAGTCTCTTGAGGCGGGAAAAAGTTTTCGTTTTTAGGCCAATAGAATTCGTATACATATTCCGATTCGGATGACAAACAAGATATGTATTTTTCTCATTATTAAAACAGAACATTTCTTTCTAGAAGTTAGGTATACAGTAATCTTTCAGAAGTTTGGCGAATTGTATTATTCATAACATCTCTTTTGAAAATCTTATGCGCATGAAGTTTCTACAAGACAGAAGAAAAGAACCTTAAGTCACTAAACAAATAACTTAAGATTCTTTTCCTGTGTTTTGCTTAATTCTGGAACAGTAATATAAACTTCAGTAAACACTGAAATTAATAATCAACTCATTTTTGTTTTTCTTTGATAATAATTTTTTTATTTGAGATATATGTCAAAAATTATAGTTCACTCAAAGTAATACTTGACCACCCCTGTCAGATTATATATACATTCAAATCGGGAGTAGTGAATGAAATCTTCTCCATCTCTTCACCTGAAGATTATAGCAAGAGCAATTGTAAACCTTTATTTCAGTAAATATCAATTGAAGAGTTTGGACTCTTTCGTTCAACACATATGATACAGACATTTCATTATTTGTAAGAACCCTTATTTCAATGGAAACTGAATAAACAACTGCATTACTAGCATCTAATAAATGGGTTAATTATCTCTCTGAAATGAAAGCTCAACAAATTACTTCTAGACGTTTTGGTGCCCAATGTTTTTTCCAAATTTTGATGTGGTGTAAGAACTGAGGTGTTTGCTGCCTTAGCTGGTGATTAAAATAGATCACAACTGCGAAAACCTTTGTCTTTTGTCTGTATTGTGCGCTATTGATGTTTGCACATTTAGAATTAGTGAATGGCGTGATTTGACGAAACAGGAATAAATGAACATTTCAATTAATTATAATGAAATCTAGGAACACCTGTAAGAATACAAGTGTTACATTGAACCTAACAGTTAAAATTGTTAACATAACAGTTAAACGCTTCAAGGTATTGAAAACCTGCTGTGTTTCGGTAAATGAACAAATTTAAGACAACACGTTTATGTCAATAAATAAACGTATTTCTTCCCATCCAGAAAGTTAAATAATTAGTTGTAATTATTAAACATTTATCAATAACAAAACCTATCTCAGTTTAAGGATTTTCAAATAATAATGTACTTTAATTAATTTTGTTTAGAAAGTTTATTTCAACTTATATTCGGATAAATCAACAAATGTTCCCATTTAGATAAAGGTCTGAAAGTTGGCACATAGCTACATTTAGGATGGCAATAAACATTCATACAA
This sequence comes from Riptortus pedestris, assembly GCA_019009955.1. NCBI lineage: Eukaryota > Metazoa > Arthropoda > Insecta > Hemiptera > Alydidae > Riptortus > Riptortus pedestris. The sequence continues at coordinate 79,746,411 of CM032228.1, read as the reverse complement.
TCAGTGGAAAGTAAATTAAATTTAAGGTGTTCTTAAATTATTTTTTTTGATTGGATAGTCTAATAATACTAAACCTACAAAACACGACTACCAAGATGGAAATTCAAGATAAAAGCTTTGAATAAACATTATTATTGAATAATTTTAAATGAGGCGAACAAACATCTAGGCTCGATTCAGTTTGAAGTTCAGAAGGAAGGATCCCCACTGCATAATTATTATTATAGAAACAAGAACAGAAATGTAGAAAGGTTTTTGTTTGCTTTACACTATTTTAACTTTTTCGCCATTGTGAATGTACTGAAGGTTTATAGTGAAAACCCTATCATTGTTTTTGCAATGAAACTATGAATTAGCCATGAGCTATGAAGATCAGAATATGCTAAATATATGCTCAAACTTATGACTGTAAATCCGTTTAAAGATGAAATAAATTTTCATTTTAATAGATTACTACGACAATGGGGTAATAAATAACTTCCGAACACTTATATTGTCTCTTTAAGATGGAGAAAAGTTCTTAAAATTAATAACGAACGTCACATAGACTTTTACTAAAGATTAATGTTGACAAATTTTTAATGAATTAATGAATGATGATGCATCGATGTTAATGGTCTAGGATACATATAGTGATGCTGCGAATTGCTTTTTAATTTGTTTTGAAGTGTATGAAAATCATTTTAAAAATCAGTTAAGGGCCAAGATTTGCAACAAAGCTTTTGGTGGAAAGTCAAATCGTTATCTAAAACTTGTGGTGAATTGTGGTCACAATGCTGGCCGTATAACAATGTACTTCATAATTCTTGAGGCTGTTCAATTGTCTATGATGCTGAGTTCTGACATGATTTCATTGCACACGAAGTCAAGGAAAGAAACTTTTAAGTCATGTTGTCATCAGCAATGTTATTTATAAATTCATATAAACTAATGTCCATGAGGAAGAAGGCTCTAAAAAAATGTGATGCGAGTCCATAGCCATTCAATTTTATATTATTTGTAAAAATGATAATCGTCAAATCTTGATAAACATTTTATATTCTACAATTATTGTAAACAGAGTATTTGCGTTTTTATTGTTTTCCCCCTTCCTAGTGTTTGTGTGTGTTTGCCTTGGACGAACTATAATTCTGTCCACTTTTCATAGAACTTTCATTGTTCCGTAGCCAAAAGCAGAATTCGACTGGAAACCCATGCAAGTCACTAGTGGCTCTCTTATCCTCCTTTGAACCAAGACAACCTGTTTAAAGCAACGACAACTACCGTAATCTATAGATTCAACAAAGTTCTGATTGAGTATATTTTTCATTGGGACCTACTAAGAGAGAAATGCAGACTTTAAAATGAGTTTAATATCACCCTGATGACCTTTGTGTCATTCCAGTGGCGTATCTGCGTTTCTCAAAGTTTAATTGTTGCTTTTTCTCTAATATCTCTAATTAAGATTGACCGAGAATTGTGAATGTGAAAAATAAGCTTAATATATTCGGACCAAGCATGGTGAATTTTTTTAAATGTAGAAAATGGTAAAGAATTCTTATTCAAAGAGAGACACAGGGGGATTAAGGTAGAAAGCAGATATAGTGTTGAAGACTTTCGTTGGCTGGCTGGTTGGTGGCAGGACAGGATCGGAGCACTTTCTCTTCAACATTTCTAGGTCGTCAGCTTACTGTGCTCTCAAGGTCGTTTCCTCCACCGACTCACGCAAAATGGGAATAGCCTGTTATTTATTTTTCCTTTTTATAATAGCCTCTCACAGCACATGGAGTATGCTGATAATGTAGAATATTGGCAGAGTTTTGACGGCATTGGACAGCGCTGTTAGAGAATTCTCACGAGCAGAACAAGGGGCTAAGAAGAAGAAACAAAATACATGAATTTATGAGAATATTTAAGAAGACGAGGGTGACTTTGAACCTGCCATTTTTAAGAGAACAAGTAGTAAGTTCATCCGAGGTAGAGAGTATTGAAGTGCAATAGCATTAAAGCGGCTAGAACAGACAGAATCTGCCCTCCAGAACGCACCTTTCTTTTAGATTCTCTTTTGGAACGAAATGGTGCTAATTTACAAAAGTCCTTCACGTGGTGGCTGCGTAAACTAAGCAATTTCCCACGTGATGGTGTAACACAGCATTGATCTTTTTCACCACATATTCTCTATTTATATATAATAAAAAAAAAGATGAGTAGAAGGGGGTGGGGGTTACTGAATGCGGAAAACAAGAAAGTAAGAATAACTTACTTAATACTTGAGTTACGAAAAAATGCATAAAACAACAATTGTAGAACAACAATAGTTCAACAAGATTGGTTCTATTCTATTTTACATTATATTAGCCATGCGAGTTAAAGCGTTGACCTTTATCTCACATGGTAAACCTAGAGTGGCGAGTTCGATTCTTGCCTGGGCAAAGGAAATTATTTAGTGACGAAATTCATTAAATAACGTCCTATAATCCCACCCTGGCTAGAAAAGGGTGGTAACCTGTAGATAACCCGTCCCGATTAGCCTAAGTTGCAAAAAGTGGACGTTAATAAATAATAATAATAATATTCTATTTTACAATAAGACTCATAATAACAGAGATATTTTGAATTTTCGAATCCCCTCCTCTTTAAACATTCACTATTTCAGATCCGATTTCCACCAATATCAAATATAATCTTCAGTGTTGACTGAAACGAATAAATATCGAGTATGGTAAAGATCAAATAAACACTATCGAGTAATGAAAAAAATATTTCAATTGATGACGTCACCACATAACGCATCATTTTACATAAAACTTTTAAATTTTGAGTTTGGTAACGATCAAACAAAAATTGCGACCGCTAGAACGTCAACGGACAAATTATATACATAGTTTTGAACGGACATCATTTCGTCGTCTCCTGGGTAGGATTGATGGACATTTGAGGAAATGTTTTGAAAATCCCGTCATTAGTACAACCTCAATAGCTAATTTCCCTTAGGGGAAATCTAGTAAATATTCATGTATGGCCATGAAATGACCTACGATTAAGGCACGCTCCCCTGATATGTGAGAGACGGTGGCTAAGATTGACATTAGAATCGGTGAAAAGACATCATAAATAAAGCATCAAATACAACGCTTTATAAATGGATTTGGTGAAGCTCATATCAACGGTTCTAATAGGAGAAACAAATTGTGCGCGGTTGAATAAATTTAGAAGAATGAAATCCACAATACTGCCCAGAGAAATGCTATGTGAGCAAAGTGTTTGGCCCAGACAGGGGTGTCTGAATGGGCTTCCGAGGATTTTGCAGAGTCCTCTTTTTAAATAGGTGAAGTATAGCGGTTGAAAGTACCGAAGGGTCAAAGATGTTGACATAGCCTATGCCTTACAAGAGCGCATTGCGCCCCATAAGAGAAATAGAGGATATAACGTTAAATGACATTATGAAAATCTCATTTCTGAGCAATTTTCATTAACTTTCTAATTCTATTTCAACAATATTTCTAATAGAACTTCTCCCATTCCAAAAGGATTTATGTTACTTATGAATGCTTATTCACCATCGGAGCTAATCGCATATTAGACTTTTTCATAAATTGAGAGATTTAGTTATAGTAATAAATAGGGATGAAATAGAGTACAACTGTGAGTTGTAGTTTCAAATGAATCTATAGGAATTGGGTCCATACATTTATAGGTGGTCCATACATTGGTTGGCATAGAAACGTGAGTTTGATTCTGGCCGAGGGTAATAGGAATTTATTTTGCGACGAACCCATTAATAAAATCCTTAGTCCCACCCTGTCTAGAAAAGGGTAACAACTTATAGATAACTCGTTCCAATAAGCCTTAGTAAAATGGACTTTAACAAATAAAAGCCCGTCATGTAGAGGTGCGTTAACTAAGCAGATTTCCCATGCGCATCACATATTTGCATTTATCTCAAAACGTAAAATTTCAATGAAAAAATATTTTGTATATAGGCTTCAAATAATGGGCTTCATAATATAACAGCTTATTGTTAATATGACATGAGTAATATGACAAGTGGGGCACTAGGCCGAAAACTAAAAAATGCAAACATCTCGGTTAACACTCAAAATAATGAAAAGACGTACATATTAACATTTATAGAACATTACATTAGCAATAAGATTGATCCTATACAAATATTTAATCCGACGCCTAATAATGGAGATTTTTCGAATTTTCTGAACCCCCACCCCCCAATTCTCCCACCGGTCCTATTTTAGCTGTTGTATATTGGGGTATCGATCTCATATTAAATTTTCTCACGAGCTCAAAGACTACAGCAGCTCTACGTCCCCAATAGAAAAGTTAATTTCAGTTACTTAATAATTAAGTACAGCTACTCTTCCGCTCCTCCACTGAAATAAACATTCCCACGTATATTTGGCTTTCGCTTTGTGGTATTTGGTAAACGTAAGTTCAAGCCGAAATTCATATAGACTTTCAACCTCAAAGCATTAAGCGTTCAAAACTATGGAATTCAGCAACTTTGGAACTGGGATTCTGTTTAGAAGAGGAGAACTAGTCACTTTCAGATACAGCAAAAAAAAATTAAAACTGAGAAAAAAAATAATCTGTTGTTTAAGCCCAAGGCAATATCAGAGATTTGACGAGTTTTCTGGCGTATTCTGATGACAATACAGATTAATGAAGAGATAGAAATTTTTTAATGTACCTAAACATTGATTTGAACATACTCAAAAATTAAAAAAAAAAATAAAAAACTCAGAAATAATAAATTACTTCAGTGCGAAAGGATAAAAATCAAGGAAGAAGTAAGAGTTCCACCAAATACATCCTGAATTACATACAGGACCAAATGCTACTATTCGACAACAAAGAAGATGTTTATAGAAGTGTTCCATAAAGTTATAGTTGATGTTGTAATTCCTTGTCAAATTTTGCTATCTACTACTACTAACACACGTCCCGTATCAATGAAAATACTTTCCAATGACTGTGAACACAAGCCTTAAAAAACATTGGAATTATGTACAAACTAAAATCATTTGGTCCTCCTAAATATTGTTTGGTTAAATCATCTCTGGAAAACAGATGTTTTCTCCGTGCGACAGAAAACTGTCATCACTTACAAAAATTCTATGGTCGGCGATTTGTCTCAAAGCTCAATAGCATCACATGTTTGCACTGTCTAGACTTTAAAACTCTTTAATAACTACATATGCAAATTATACTCTGTAGTTTTTATCACCATATTCTGATGAACCGTAGGCATTTTCGAGAACCCATCAGTAATCAACTAAGATTAATTTCGGAGTGATATCTGCAATAAAGAATCAAATTGACGCGTGTTACTTTTCGACTTTGCAAACAACTCTGGCCACCGTGATTGTTTCCGATATTAAATATAATATCCTCAATGACTGAGTATGAACAAATTACTCTGAGGCTTATACGGAATATACTTGGTGCTGAATTCAGAGAGGAGACTAACTTGAAAAAACTCATATTAACATAGCAAAAATTATTATTACAAACGTACAACTGATTGTTCACAATCCAGTCCCAAACGAATGAGAGGATTTCTGTTATCAGCTTATCCTCCTTATATCTTGTCAGCTCCTGGTAATCCCCTTCAATGGAAGTATAACCAATTCCTTAGCAATGAGATCCGTTGGGGTGATGTGAATCAACGATTGTTTACCTACGATAACGGCGATACCGATTTGTCCAGGATCCCAGACTGAAAAAAAAAAATATCATTTCATGTATTCTGCAGTGTTGAAGCTTATTGGAGTATGTAGCGTGATGACGACAAGGTTATCAGTAAGCATGGTATTGACTCCTAGGCACTTCGTAGCGGGAATCAGTGCAGTTCGAGATGTTTTCTTTCGGAGGTCATGTAGCAGTAAAGTGCTCTCAAACTGCTCTGCGGTAAAAATTCCGCATATCGAGTTAAGTATGAAATGTGGTTGACTCCTGAGTCAAAGACCCGTCCGTGTTACTTATCAGTGTTCAAGTCCAGAGCACAATTAAAAATGGCGTACTCTTCCAAGTCGTTCCTCCCTTTTGTAATATTTAAGCGTGTTTTTAAGAGATTCATTTTAAAGATTCATGAGGGAATGAAAATGTTACTTGGTGAGATTCGTTTGAACAGCCCTTATCTTGGTTAAATATCCTTCCCACATTCGAAGGCCATACGATTTGTTGGCAGCAAAAACACTTGAGCTTAATAATTGCTCCTCTAAATATACCAGAAACTATGTTCCACATATACACTTCAAAGCACAAACAGTAGTTAGAAAAATTATCATACTATGTGTTTTACACTAAATTTCATTTAAAACTACAAGCAATAACAAATTCCAAAGGGTCATCTCTGTATTAGTTTCCACCCGCATTTTTACCTTCTGCAGTAATATTCTTAATATGACATTTTAACTGACTCGAAATATTTGAAGATATTTGAATTTTTGACTTTACCCCTTCTCTAAACCTACACTTCTCCTGGTATGAACAATTAACGAACTTCATCTTACGATTCATAAGAAATTATTAAATATATTATTATTATACAATCAAACAAAAACCCTTTAGTAAACTCAAAGCTATCTGAGACACCCACACTGGCTTTGTCTTTACAGAAAGCCTTCCCTCGTCAATCTGATAAGCTAAGCCTTGTATTTCGGGAGACTCTAATGCCTCAAGAAAGTATAACGACACACACACACACAAATTTGAACGGACTTAAGTTAACATGGCTTCAACCTCATGAGCTGGTTTTTCTTAATGGAAAGCGTCTAAAAAAATAAAAAGAATTGCTAGGAAAGAAAAGAAACAAGCAAAACTAAGAAGTTCCTAAGAGAATAGAGGTACACATAAGCACAAAACTGGAATTGCACAAATCCTCGCCCTTTCATTCACCAGGAGCTCGTTTGAATAATTAAGGAGTTTACAAAATTAGATGATAATTGGTTTATTACTCTTTTTCATTACTGTCAGTCATGTAACGTTTTTATTTCAAAATGTGAACATAATTACCGACTTGTATTTCTGTTAACAGCTGATTTGAGGCATTGGTAAATGATTATTTCTAAGGAGAAGATGGCTGAAAGTATCTCTATCTTCTGGTATAGGATTGACTAGGTAGCTGGTGTATCTTCTCCGACCGTTATCTGGTCCAGTTACGATTCTTCCATCGGCTTCAATCCATCTCGTGCGTGACGGAAGTTAACTTCCTCTTATTAATCAAATAAAACTGATATTCAGCAGCACTATAATGGATTTTAAAACTTATATACTTGCTTCTATAATATATTAGGTAGCTAACTGTCCAAAGCAATAACTGCACCTGTTCAAACATCTTATTGTATGTCTGAAGTATCATATTCAAGATAATCTAAATTGATTGAATCCAATCAAATTGAATAAATTATAATCCCTTATTTTTTATGAATTAATTCAATATAATTTCATACAATCTTTAATTATTAATAATTACGATAATAAATATTACCCACTCTATAACCATATTTAGTATGGTTGTCAAATAACATGTAGGTCACTTGTTCAGTTCGACAATGGGGTACATCATGTCACTTAGACAAGATATGAAACTCATGAATGTTAACAGTTTCCTTACTCTAGAGGGGTAAGATTCCAAAAAGTCCGTCACGCAGTGGCTGCGTAAGCTAAGCAGATTTCCCACGTGAAGTATTACAATAGAGATATTTCACGAGAGCCAAACAGTTACGAAAACGGCCGAACTAGCTTTTGGCGGGAAACCTGCTAAAGGGCTGCTTAAGGGAAATCTGCTAAAACATAAAAATTTCGTTCCTAATAAATAAATACAATTAATCTGTTTAAGCAACCTATAAGGAATGGATGTCTAACAATTATTGTCGAGTACTCACTCCATTTTCAAGTACTTCTTTTCCAAAAGTCATGACTGTTGATTAGTCACATTTAGGCAGACGTCGGAAATCATTAAATTTCATTCATTCCCCTCTTCCTTTCTCGTGAAGATCAAAGCCTTTATGGCTCTCGGAACCAATGACAAAGGTCAGAATTGATGTAGTTGAAGTTGCAAGCAAGGATCTCTGTAAGTGCAGAATATATATATATATATATATATATATATATATATATATATATATATATATATATATATATTAAAAAATAAAAAAATTGTACTATAAGTTAATTTTTTTATTTTTTAATATAATAGGCGGCTCGTAGTAGACGGCAATAATAAAGTCCGTTCAAATGTAGATATATACTAAAATATGATATTTAATCGTTTTCAATAAACACCCAAGGTTTAGTTTGTTAATTGCTAAAGCGGGGCTAGGAGGGGGTTTCAGAGAAGAGTAAATATTTAGCATAACTGCAAAAATATTTAGGTAAGCATTTCAGCTGTATGTGTAAAATCAGAGCTTTTTAAATGAATAGTGCAATTATTAATGTAATTTTCTGCAATTATTGTTAGATTCATTTTTTCTAACTCATAAATTGACAGTGTTATTTCTCTGTTTAGTCCCATTCCTACCCATGCAATTTTCTGGTAACAACTTTACATCTTATAATCAATGAGAGTATATTTCATCTTGTTTTCATACAATTGTAATTACTAAGGCCTAAATAGAGATAGTAATATCCATATGAAGTCATCTGCGATTGTGAAACTGGCTTAGCTTACGCATCCACTTCGTAGGCTTTGTATTAGCTCAGATTAGAAAATGGTTGAACTGGTATGTATGGTATATGATAATGTCAAAATGTGAGAACTACATTTAAATTATTGTTAGTTCTTGTGTTGTCGTCTTTAAATATCATGGCTTTCTTAGCAAAGAATCGACTTCATAAGTGATTTTCCTTTTCAATATTCTTAAAGGCTTTTATCGCTACTTTATCTGCAAGCTAAGTTAGTAGTTTGATGACTATCTACCAAACAATACACTGAATAATGCAAATGGCATCACAGAATTGCGTGCATAAGCAAAACCACAACATAAATCCACATTCAAATGATAATGAACGATTCGGAACAGGAATGAGTGACATATCGTCCTCAACAATGGCCTTTCCCTGACAGGTGCCATGTCAGCATTACCCTTCAGTGTTTATCAATAAGTGCAGCCTAGCTGTAAGCCAATCTTGGTGTTATTATGACCAATTAGTCGTATTGTAACAATATTGTCTCCTTGACATCAAGGACCTGCAAATGATGACTCGCGGTTTCACGCGGAGTTGTTTGCATATGTATACCAACTGATAAAATATTTGCGATAATACACGTGAAGAAAGTGAAAACGAACCTATTTATTTTAACATGAATATTTTATAACTTCCTGGGAATTTCTTACCATAGAGTAGTCCTAAGAATACAACTTAAATTTCTGGATTTAATGATTATGAACGTAAGCTATTTCCAGGAAATAATCTTCATTTAATGTATCACTGTCCTAAATGCTAGATCTAGTGACGAAGTGAGGCACAGGTTACCCATGTGAGCTAAAGCGATGATCAGTCTTACGTGGTAAACCCATAGTTGTGAGTTCGATTATCACCTGGACATTAGAAATTAATTTACAGACGAACACATTAATTAAAATCCTTAGTCCCAGGGCAAGAAACGGATGGCAACCCGTCCCAATTAGCCGACAATATAACATGTTAATAAATAAAATTTAGTGACGAAGGTTATGAATAAACTAGGTAGATTATTCTTCCCGCTATAAATATACATAATTCATTAACTATATATTATACATTGAGCAGGAAATGTGCTCCTAGTATAGTTCAAAATGATAATATTTGGATTCACTCAGATTTCCGGTACTACCTTGAAACACAGCTTTGAGGCATCGTTGAGGTGGTAGGACTTTTCAAAAATTTCTTCAAATATCTATCAATCCTATGCAGTAGATAACGAAAATGTGCTCTGAAACCCATATTTTCTTCGGCCAACTGTTTTTATTTTTATACATCGGTTTTAAATGCAGGTTCTTATTAACTTAATGAAATTTGTACATGATTTTGCAACACTTTTAATATTATGAACGAAACTACCATTTATTTATTTTTAATCATTGTTCACGTATTTAAACTGATTTAATTTTGCAATACGCAGTTACTTATGTAACGGATGGGATACAGAGACTAAATGAGCTCCAAATTCAAGAAATGCCGATTTTACGGTATCAGCACCCGCAATCGTACAAGCATAGCTCTATCTAATTAGGATCGTAATTGTAAAGTAATAAACAATAGGTCGGAATCTAATAAATGGATTGATTTTTTTTATTTTTTTGTGAATTAATATTACTATTACTATTATTTATTAACGTCCACTTTTTGCAACTTAGGCTAATGGGGACGGGTTATCTACAGGTTACCACCCTTTTCTAGCCAGGGTGGGATTTTAGGACGTTATTTAATGAATTTCGTCACTAAATAATTTCCTTTGCCCAGGCAAGAATCGAACTCGCCACTCTAGGTTTATCATGTGAGATAAAGGTCAACGCTTTAACTCGCATGGCTAACCTGAGCCCCGAATTAATATTATGTTTCAGGAGTATTAATTCTCAAATTATTTATTTAATTTTTAATTATGATTTATTTCGTTATATACGAAATAAATCATAATTATATTATTTCGCTACTTTTAATTTCAGGCCTCCCTTATAACCCCCACTTCTGTTGATCTCAGAGTATATTAATATAGCCAGAAACCTAACCTGTTTTAGTAGTAATATACAAACCAAGTTTCATAAAATTCGGTTCAGCCGTTTACGATTCTATAAAGGACATACACACAAACAATCATTTTTACGTGTATATAAGAGATGAGTGATCTACAGTTGACCAATACAATTTTTGGGAATTTCAAATATAATAATTTATTATATTTGTTTGCTTTAATTATACAATTTTTGGGAATTTCAAATATAATAATTTATTATATTTGTTTGCTTTAATCACTGCCTAAATTTTATTAAAAAGTGAAATGCTCGTTGTTAATCCCACACTTTTATCCTGATTTGGCCGTTAAAGAACTTGATCATTGGTTAGTCTGTAAAAAGACTATTTACATTAATTCTCTCCGGGGACCTGAACATGACCATATACAAAACTTTTACCAGAGTTGTGTGTGGGAATTATATGAACAGCTAAGTATGTCAGCAATCTGCAGACTCTCACCAAGAAAAACCGAAAAGCCTACAATCCAGTTGAGTGGGTGGGGGAGCCGTGAGAAAAATATTTGAAGCTGTGAGAGAGGAGTATGTATGAAGAAGCGATGCCAAACTAATGAATATGAAAGGCGAGACGTATATGATGATGATATCTGCTATTATGAAGTAGTAATGTTTAGGGCCCAAAAGGATATCCAAAAAACTGTCGGATGATACATCAGATGAAAGAGGGAACGAGGTAGCTAAAGACAATGGTGGCTGGGTGACCTGAGAGGGAAAGCGGAGATCTGGTGTAGTTGAAGATCATACTGAAATGTACGAGAGGTTGTCATAAGCCCAGGTCCTGTAGGGACTGCTGCGCCTTAAATATTTCACTTAGTTTATTATGTTAATTTCGAAATTGATTTAGAAACTTCAAGAATGAAAATGGCTCTTACGCGAGGTTATTTGTAGGTTATTAGTATATCTTGATAAGAAAGAAGATATAGTATTTGCTAAATTACCATCATGCTGGCCCGAGGTCACCATTCAATAGCAAGTCATTAATAATATACCTGCATAATTTTTAAAAAAAAAAAAACTATTTAAATAAATAAAACAACAAGAGATATGTAACGAGTATTTCTGAGTTTTTCCTAAATCAATTCATCAAAATGGGATTGCTTTTAATTAATTTACTTATTGTTTATTCCATGTTTACACTGTACAAATAAAACGAATCACGTCTTAGACTCAAAATCAATCATGGAATGTCAAATGAATAGGACACAAGAAAAAAAAAAGTCCGTCACGCAGGGGCTGCGTACACTAAGCAGATTTCCCATGTGAAGTTTTACAATAGAGAGAGTTTAGTAAGGAATCTCTAAACCTATTCACGAGGGACGAATAGTTACCGAAACGGCCCGCACTAGCTCTCGGTGGAGAGTCCCAAACATAGCCGACTCCTGCCGACCACACACATGCATACAAATGCAAATATCTCGCTTAATATTCAAGATACAGAATAAATGTATAGAACAATATTTATAGTAAATTTAATTTGCAATAAGATTGATTCTATACAATTTTTCGATTCGACACATAATAATGGAGATATTTCGAATTTTCAAAAATCCCCCCCTCCCACTGGTCCGATTTCAGCCATTACGAAACTTGATCTTTCTTTTTACGTAAAACGCTTAAATATGAAGTTTGGTAACGATCAAACAAAAATTGCGACTGCTAGAGCGTTAACAGACAAATATATATATATATAATTTTGAACGGACCTAATTTTCGTCATCTCCTGGGTAGGATCAATGGACATTTGAGAAAATTTTTCAAAACTCGCGTCATGAGTACGACCTCAATAGCTGATTTCCCTTAAGGGAAATATGCTAAAACAATGGGCAATGGTACGAAGATAAACTCACCAGAAAAAAGAGGTTAAACTTCACAAATATTTCGCAAGCATTATTCACGACTACTCCGAAATATAACTACATGACTGAAATGCATCCCTGACCGCACTAGTAAATACTTGCCCTATGTAGGTAATAAATATCACCATTAAACAAACGGTAATATCATTAAAGAAGAATTTTTCCTAAAATCCCAAATTCCTTAGGGAAAATCTGCTAAAAGTAGGTCACAAAGATTCTCTATAAATTGAGCAGATATCTCATATGCTGGGGGCTTGCGACATGTGCTTACGACATCAACTCAAATTGTATATTTCAATTAGTGAGAACCCTAAATAAACAAGAAACATATATAAGATGTTAATAAAATAATTATTTAAAATGCAAATTACATTAGTACGAGCAGGGGTTTTCGAAGGAAAAAAATGAAAAAAAAAATCAAATAACTCTGTTAATTTTCAAATAAGAGAAAAAAAATTGACAGACAGGCTTTGTAAAATGTTTGTCTGCGTGTAAAAAATATTATGTTTATACCTTTTCTACAAAATGTGATGCTTCAATGCATTACATATCTATCAGTGACGCGCACAAAAATTCATGTTGCATTGTATAAGCCCAAAGAAAGCAATACTTGGCATTTAAACTAGAATCGTTGCACTGGTCATAACAAACTAACTTATGTGACACATAAAAAGTCCCTTGCCAACCACTGAACTAAATTAAAAATGAAGCTATAAAGCAAAATATTCAACACACTTGAAGATAGAGCACACTTATTGAATATGTCTTCCAAGCCTACTCGAATATGTAGTATATGCCAGTAATGACGATATCCACCGACGGATTTACAATACAATAGACTTATATATACTGGCGAAACCAACCCACTCCTTGGTATACAGTTGATTTAGTCACTTTCTATGAGAAAGTTCACTTCTCGACCAAGACAGAAATTGGTCACCGCCTCCATCGGTTGACTGAATGTCGGAGGCATTAACGGGTCTAAGAGTCCCGCACTTTCTTATACCCTTTTCTTTTTATGCAGCAATCTTACTGTGTATCGGAAGGAACTGTGTATATACATTATGTGTATTACGAGCTTTTCTTTTGAGCATTCTTAGCCGCATATTGTTTTTTCCTTAATTTAAATCGCTTTTCACATTCTATAAACAAGGCTGCTTTTACTCCAATTTCACCCGCTTTCCTTCCTCACACAGGTTTGCGTTGCTACATTGCTGACACTGGTTTTGGAATGGCAACTGAGAGCAGTTGATTGTACTTTGTAGGCTGGGCTGCAATCAGCGCCTCTAAAGCATCATGCATCGGAAACGTAGGTGGAGTGACTACTAATGTATAGTCCCTTGACCGGCCGCCAGGGGTTTCAATCATTCTGTATCTTCTTCTAAGTATTCACGATACATACATAGCAAACTCTGCTGACTATAGGCAATAGGTCTATATGTCACTTCTGATCTGGTTTCAGTTACTGCTCCACACACAGGGCCAAAGGGTGGGGTGGGGCAGAGGACGCACTCCCCTCTCGACTCGCTTTTACCGTACTCTATTTCTTTGGTTGTAGATAACACCACAAAAATAAATTCGAAAACATTCCTGTTTCCATGCATTAGTTGAAAAATGTAATCATTGTCATCAAAGACACCACTCCAGCAGGATTTCCCTTAAAATTAAAAAAAGGCTACTAATCCAGAGAAGAAAAGAAATCCTATTTTTCATAATATACTGTAATAATGTGTTCCGGCCAGTGGTAAAGAATAGGAAGTTGAAGACACCTAATGATAAGTTAGTGCTACCTACACTTAGCTTGATAGTGTAGCGCCATCTTTCGGAGTAGGGGGAAAGCGTGGGTAGGTTCATTGACTGCTAGGAAAGTGAAAATAGAAAGGCTCTCTGACTCACGGCACCATCTCCGTTCCACTGACCTACTCAACAAATAATAGATAAAAAACGTAAATGAATAATAAAAAAAAATCAATAAATAGTTTTATAAGTACTTGTTTATTTAGTAGGAAGACAAAGTGAAACGCGATTAATCTGTGAAAGTTGGCTAACACGTGTTTACTGTAGCCCATAAAACAAGAAATCACAATAAATAAAAATGAAAGTTTACATTTATTTTTTTTTACTCCATTGTAGACGAAGGATAGTACGCTGTCGTTGGTTGTCATTCTATTATATTATGTTATTTATTAGCGTCGCTTTAAGCTACTATGGCTAATTGAGAGAGTTATATACTACCCTTTTCTGGCCAGAGAGGGAAGGACTTATTAAATGATTTATTCACTATATCAATTACTATTGCCCACTTGGGAATCGAACCCAGGATTCTAGGTTTACCAAGAGCATTCATTCTAATATTACACTGATATTACTATTATATAAATATTAATAACCAAAATGAGTTATCATAAATAGAAAATATTTTTAAAAAGTTGATTGCCATAACAATAAATTACAAGTTGTACTGAATTGTGAATTGAAATGACGATTCTGTGCGAATTCATTCGGAGTCATGTGTTTTGAAAAAATACAACTTATATATAAATGTTAGAATCTAGCTAAATATTTCTAAAAAGTCAAATGTTGTTGAATGTCCTAAGTTTCTCAGAGATTATTACAGATAGTTAAAAAAGTGGGTATATTTCCTCCAATATGGAACAAAATACGCTGGAAATGCATTTCTTTATTTTAAACAGTTTTAATAATTTTTATTTTATATGTATAAAATTTATTCTATGACTTATAATGCCCCCGTCTTTAAAATTAAACATTAATTGTAATTAAATTATGATTAGGATTTATTGAGTCATAATCATCCTAGCGACAGAGATGAGTTTTACTTCTTTTTTTTTTAACTGGAAATTCCAAGATTGATTGACCAAACTTGATTCTTGAGATTAAACCGTCTCATTGCAACGATAGGTTACAAAATAGTTTCGTATTCATTAAAGAGTACCCTTGAGTCCTAGTATTTCACTTTCTTATTCGACTCGGAGTCCTTTTTATTACATGGACATGAATACCGTGACAAAATTATAAGTGGGCCATTGCTGGAAGGCTGAATAAATTAATATGGAAAAACTATTTTATTTTGTGAAAGCTATATCGATTCTCCTTAAGGCCACTCAATTTAATTGTTAACAGTTATAGAAGTCACAACAGGAAAAAATGAATTTTTCTTTTGGAGCTAGACGGTAAAGGGTGGCCACTGTTCATGAGATTGGGCGAAAAATGATTGTTTTTATAAAATGATTACATTCAGGGGAGAAGTCCGTATAAACACGATGAAGAAGAAAGCTAACTATAGAAATAAAATAGATTCATATCTTACAGACACTTATGTTCTTCAAATTTTCCGAAAGATTACAAAATATCCCACTTTTACAATACTTTTTAACATTTTTGAATTCACCAATGTCTGTATGTATTATCTCAAATTTGTAGATATCCTTAAAATATTTAAAAATAAATCAATTGAGAAAAACCATAGTATTATTCAGGAAATATATTTTTATTTAGAATACTAATAAAAATTATGTTTTTGAGAGAGAAAGCTCTGGGAAATTGGAAAATAAACTCTATCCATTCCTTTTATTAAATATTTTCAACCGTACTTATAAATCTTATTTTTAGTTGAGGTTAAGTATGGTCGAAAGAACCGCACCTTCGTTCTGAAGAGTCGTCCCGCTAGATTGCGTTGTGAATTTCAAACTTGGCTCAATTGTATTTGTGAGAAAAAATGAGCACGTTTCTATGTGATAACTAATAAGTCTCTAATTTTTAATTAGGGAATGACTTTTGATAGTCCTGAAATTGTATTCAAGAGCATTTCTTTGGGATTGCAAAGACAACATCCTTAATATACTATGACCGACCAATTTCGTATTTAGAAATTTTTATTTTGAACTATACTTGAAGCCAACTCGTTCAACGGCTGTCTTTCGAAAACTTTTATTGTGCTTCATGCTTTTTGCCTTTTCTGGCACCTCTTCAAGGGTTTAGCTGAATCTGCCCTCCTTGATACTGTGAATTTAATTAAGCCGTGAGTCCTGTGAAGCAGAGTATTCATTATTATGAGGATGTGATGGCATGCCTCTCATGATCAGCACTGAAAACTATGCCGTTACATCTGATGATTTACATATCCAAATTACATGTAGCACTATGTGCCAGAGTATAGTTAACGCAGTTAATATAAACAAAACGTTTTGAACTTTTTTTTCAGATGGTTTTCTTTCATGCAAAACCAGTAACTCCTGCTCTTCTTTTATTCGTAAACATAATTGTATTAATTCGATAATGAAATATTGGTTTAAGGGAATAATTGTGATCAAAACTCTGAAACTACAATAAATAAGTCAGGGACCAGTGTTTCTGCCTGACTGGACGTAAAGAGAAGAAGTCAAATAAAGTTTGAAGAGAACAGTAACTAATCACGATCAAGAATTCCTTTAGTAATATTTGAATTATTCCAGTTTTAGGGGCTTTCTCGGTAAAAGAGAGGTTTCAAAGAAAACTAAAATGGATGTATATACAGGTACGTTTCTTCCTATCATCTGGCAATCTTCTGAATCGTAGGCCCCCACTTCAAAGCACAAAAATGAAATCCAGTCCATGGAGATGAGTTACCTTCGCAAAGAGGAAGGAAAAGCCTGACGAGATATGATCCAGCTAACCTCGAAGTCAAACCGAGCGAAACCATCCTAGAGGATGCCACAAGCTAAGGTGGTTCGGTCACTTCCTTTGGATGGATGGAAGGAAGAACGGCCGGGAAGACCTCAGTGGCCCGTGTAGAAGGAAGGAAAGCAAGACGAAGACAGTGTCAGTAAGGCATTCGGGAACAGAGGCATGGATTAGAGGAAAAGAAGAGAGTTGGTTCAAGAACGAGACACCTGGTCAAGAGGCAATCTTGCATTAACGTACATAGCGGTACACGAAATGAGTGATTATGACGATTATTCCTAATTTGCCGCAAAACCCCAATTTATGAATTATCAAAAATTAAAATTATTACTCTGGATTTGTGCTGGCTGGTGGAGGTCCATCATCAACGGAAGGATCAAAAAGGTCAAACACCTCCACTCTTAATTAAGAGTGGAGGTGTTTGACCTTTTTGATCCTTCCGTTTAAAATTATTAATTAACGTCCACATTTTGCAACTAAGGCTAATTGGGACGGGTTATCTACAGGTTACCATCCATTTCTAGTCAGGGTAGGACTAAGGAATTTATTTAATAAATTCCATCACTAAATAAATTCCTACTGCACACTCTATATAAATCGAACTCGCCACTCTAGGTTTACCATATGAGATTAAGGTCAACACTAACTCACATGGCTAACCTGAGCCCCTATCAAAAATTAAAAGAGGTTCAAGTAAGCCGAATGCGATAAGCAGTTAGTCTAAATACTCTTAATGTCTTTGAGAGTGGAGTTAAATTTATATACTTTTTGGAATTTATTTAACAGCTCTATCTATCAAAACAATTAAAATTCTATTTTAGCCTATGAAACATTGGATATACTACATATTATCCAACAAATGATTATCTAGGCAAATTTTTGTCACTTAACAGTTAAAATTGCATGTTGAATGAGAATGAGTATCATTAATAAATATTGTTATAACAAACAAAAATTACTGGCTTTTGTCATTTAACTTCAGTGACTCAATGTTCCGCAGAAACGTCTGAAATAGGCCTCACGTGAATTGCTGCCTAAATAATTTGTGAGAACCTGCAGCTCACCTTTACAAATAATTATATAACTTTCATTTAAAATGAACAATGCATTAGTATTTCAATAGTTCTTACTTGTCACTTTAGTTATCTGTCTGTGATCTTTCTTTCATTCGTGCTGCATACACATCATAGTCAAATGGTTACCACATTTTACTCCCAAAATATAACTAAATTTAATTGAAGACTAATGGCTTAAATATTTATCCGAGAATGATAATACAAATTGCAGATGTAAAGTATCCTTGAGACAATAATCAAGATAACTTATTGATGTTCTTGGCCGATAAAAGACGTTACCTTCTGCCAAGGTCTGTTTCACACTTAGTCAGTTATAAGGTTGGCAATTATAATCTGCGGAATCATTCGCGGGTGAGTGAGGCCGATTCATCTCGAAAAATATGTTTTATGAATATAAAAAGTTACAAAAATTAAACTCCTCGTTTAATTCTATTTCCACTTTATTTAATAAACCCTATAGACGTGAGTGCAAAAAATGAAAAGTAAAATTTGAAAATCCACCTTGTATATATTGCGAAAAATAAGAATGAGAATGGTTGATACACTTACAAGTCATGCGCAAGAAGTACAGTTCTCTCACGGTAATGGCACACTCATGACACCAGATGGGTATTATATATATAATTTTAACATATTTCCCTTAGGGGTAGCATTTGAGGATGTATGATGCGATTTAAAAAAAAAAACAAAACAAAAAAAAACTATGTTAATCGGATGTAGTAGATAATGAATTGGTTCATTCAAATTTATATGTGAGTGTGTGTACATGCATATACATACTTACCAATTTAGCAGTCGTATTTTTTATACCTAACTCAATATTTAGGCGTCTTATGTAAAAAGAAAGTTCCAGTTCGTTAACGACTGGAATCGGTCTAGGAGGTAGATGGGATAAAACGTTAATTCAATCTATTTCGGTTATTATGAATCGGATCGAAAATGCTACTAACCGGTTATATTGCAAATTTAATTTCCTATTTGATTTGGTTTATGTATTTTCACTCAAGCTCTAATATTAACCAAAATATTTCTATTTTTGTAGCATTTGGTATACCCCGATTCCTACGAATTTCACATTAGCAAAAAAGCCAGTACGCTGTACCCCCTTTATTTTAAGCTTAAATACCACATCGAGAAGTGGAAGTAACGAGCAGGTATTTCGTAATTCGAAATATTTCCGTTATCATGACAGACTGAAAAATTGTATATAATAATTTTGTTGGAATGGAATGTGCTACAATTGTTGCTTGTTCATATTTTCTCTAACTCGAATATTAACCGAGATAACTGCACAGTTTGCTTTTCAGACATTAGACCCCTACCTCTATTCTATATGCTTTTCAATTAAAGCCATTGAATCATTTGTCAGCTCATGATCACCAAAAATGTTAAAACCTTTTTAAATAGGCTTCTTAGTACGAGAAAATATGACAAAGGTTCACACCTCTGTAATCTTATCACAGATATCAGCCAGGCATTGCAGGTGGAAAAACTGCATAGTTTATGCAGCTTAGACTAACTTTTAGCAGATTTCCCTTCAGGGAAATCAGCTATTGAGGTTGTACTCATGACGGAATTTTCGAAATTTTTCTTCAAATGTCCATCGATTCTACCTAGTAGATGACGAAAATGAGGTCCGTTCAAAACTGTATATATATATATATATATATATATATATATATATATATATATATATATATATATATTTGTCTGTTACAGCTCTAGCGGTCGCAATTTTTGTTTAATCGTTACCAAACTCGATATTTAGTCGTTTTATGTAAAAAGAAAGATCAAGTTCGTTAACGGCTGAAATCGGACCAGTGGGAGGGGGGTTTAAAGGGGAGGATTTTCGAAAATTCGAAATATCTCCGTTACTATACGTCGGATCGAAAAATTGTACAGAACCAATCTTATTGCAAATTAAATCGACTATAAATATTGTCATATACATTTTTTCTCTATCTTGAATATTAACCGAGATATTTGCATTTTTATTAAATCGGGGCGCCTAACGGACGAGAGTTACTTTCCCGCCAAAAGCTAGTTCGGCCGTTTCCTTCACTGGCTTGGCTCTCGTGAAATTTCTCTATTGTAAAACTTCACGTGGGAAATCTGCTTAGTTTACGCACAATACTGCGTGACGGACTTTTATTTTCTTTTAAGCTAACTGAAAAAAAAGACAATATCCATTGCTCCATCATTTGAAAAACTCGAACAATAAAAGAAAAATCCTGTGTGAGCTAACTGACTTCGTAAGTGGCTGAACTGGCGAAATTGCAGTAAGCAGTTAGCCGTGAAAAATCAAAGCGATTACATTTTTATTTTTCTGATGGAGAGAAATATATTTTTGTTTTTTTTTTGGAATTTTGAAAAACTCGTTTAAATATCCAGTGACCAACCTGGAAGATGGCCAGAATTAGGTTCTTCCAATTTTTATTTCCCTTAAGAAAAATCAGCTATTGAGGTTGTACTCATGAGGCGATTTTCGAAAAATTACTTCAAATGTCCATCTATCATACGTAGAAATGAGGTCCGTTCGTAATTATATAAGTGTATATATATATATATATATATATATATATATATATATATATATATATATTTGTCAGCGATCTAGCAGGCGCAATGTTGGTCTTAACGTTACCAATAAGCATTTTATGTAATTGTAAATATGGAGTTAATTAATGGCTGAAATAAGATTTGGGGGATATCTCCGTTATTATACGTTGGAACGAAACAGTGTATAGAACTTATCTCATTAGACATTTAAATGACTACCAATGTCATGTGTTTTTCTATGATGAATATTGCATTTTTTAATTTTGAGCCCTTAGTAAACCCCATCTCCTACTCATGCCAGCTCAGCTATTATATAATGAACCATTTTATTATAAACTTAAATACCAAATATTGTCATCAAGAGATCTTTATTGTTTGAGATACAAAAATAATCGTTGTTTTATGACGCCATCAATTAAGATTTTACGTTCTTGTCTCAAAAATGTTTATTTGATCTATACCGTACTCGATATTTTACAGTTTCAGATAACACTAAAGATCATATTTATTAATGTCTGAAATCGGACATATAATGGTGGGGATTAAGAAGGGGGGGAATTCGAAAATTCAAAATATCTCCGTCATTATGAGTCGTATCTTAATATTTTATAGAGCCAATCTTGTCAAATATTGAGCGATTTATCGTACTTCCTTGTATTCTTCTTTCGGTACTCCCTCCCACTCCTTCTATTCATTGGGTTTCACATAGAAATAGAGAATGCGTGGTGAGATGAGATCACGACTGCATTATACTAGCACGTGGGAAATCTGTTTAGTTAATGCAGCCCTTGCGTGACGGACGTTTTTTTAATAATGAGCTGTGGCAATTATAGTTTTTTTTTATTTTGGGATAACACAGAACCCCCACTACCTGCAACCATCCTAGCTACCCGCCAGGCGTCTATCCACCCATATCAGCCGTGTTTGATATTCCATCCAGGCAGCCTGGCGAAAATGGAAGAAAGCCCCTCAATTTGGCCACGAAAGTCGTGCCCAGCACTCATCCTTGTCAAATTCTACCGATGTTTCAGGCTTTTCAATGGAACAACAATTAGATTCGTACGGTGGAACTATAAATCAACAGGAAGATAATTTTTTTATAATATGTTTTAATTTTTATTTTTAATGATTATTTGTATTTATCATGTTTCAATTATTTGATTTAAAAACGACCAATATTTAACTGTAATTATTGACCAATAGTTAGTGCCCAACAAAATTGTTGGCCCCGATCTAGTTTTTCGTGTATATCTCGTTTATACTTTGTTATATGACAGAAATGAATAAAACAGAAGTTATTTTAAATAACAAAATAAACAACTTGTGTCATGTGCATATATGCAGAACACCCTATAGAAAACGAAATGCCGCTATTTTTAATTTCAGGCCTCCCTTACAACCCCCACTCCTGCCCGTCCCTAGAAATGTTAGTATAGCTTATTATAATAAAGGCGTTAGTGCTAATACGCATACCGACTTTTATTGAGTTCGGTTGAGTCTTTTGTGCCAAAGAAAATTGTTGACTCCCGCTATAATTTTTAGCGTATGGCGCCTTTATACATCGGTATACAACGATAGTGTATATAACAAAAGTTACTCTAAATAACAAAATAAACAACTTTTGTTATGTTTTCATTTGACGAAAAACCAATAGGAAACGAAATATCACTATTTTTAATTTCAGGCCTCCCTCATAACTCCCACTCCTGTTCGTCTCAGAGAATATTAACATAGCCTAAAGTCTAAGTTAGGCTAGTAGTAATATACATACCAAGTTTCATAAATATCGGTTTAGCCGTTTATGAGTGAAAAGGTAACAAACAAACAAACAAACAGACAGACAGACACGAAAGAAACAAAATGCAGATATGGTGTCTATGACATGTGAAACGAAAAGGTATCGTGAAATTTCGAGAAAAAAATCAATGTACAGACAGAGGTTACAATTTTATATATATATATATATATATATATATATATATATATATATATATATATATATATACTAGCTCAGATACCCGGCTTCGCCCGGGAATTCATTTGAGGCTGAATGGTGATGGTATTTTTTAGCAGGCTTTACATTGCACAATATTTTGACATTTACCCGTCCCAGTGTTTAGGATTGATACCCGTCTTTCCCGTGGATTTGCTAATAATAGAATTATTTGTTCGATAAGGCTTCACAGTCTTCGATATTTTTATATTTCCCGCCTCTTATACATGTAAATATGGTGAATTTTTATTTCAGGCCTCCCTTATAACCCCCCTCCCGTTCGAAACTAAAAATTTTAATATAACTTATAATCATGGAAGAATTAATGCTAATTGACATACCGAGTTTTGTTAAGTTCGGTTCAGCCGTTAGTGCCCGCTAAAGTTTTAACGTATAACTCATTTATACTTAGGTATACGACAAAAGTGTATATAACAAAAGTTACTCCAAATAACAAAATAGACAACATTTGTTATGTTTATATTTGCGGAAAAACCAATAGGAAACGAAATATCGCTATTTTTAATTTCAGGCTTCCCTTATAACCCCCACTCCTGCCCGTCCATAGAAATGTTGGTATGGCTTATTATAATGAAGGCTTCACTGCTAATACACATACCGAGTTTTATTTAGTTCGGTTGAGTCTTTTTTGGCAAATAATATTGTTGACTCCCGCTATAATTTTTAGCGTGTAACGCATTTAAACTTCGGTATACGACAAAAGTGTATATAACAAAAGTTACTTTAAATAACAAAATAAACAACTATTGTTATGTGCAAATTTGCCGAAAAACCAATAGAAAACGAAATATCGCTATTTTTAATTTCAGGCTTCCCTTATAACCCCCACTCCTGTTCGTCTCAGAGAAAATTAATATAGCCTAAAGTCTAAGTTGGGTTAGTAGTAATATATATACCAAGTTTCATAAAATTCGGTTCAGCCGTTTGTGCGTGAAAAGGTAACAAACAAACAAACATACACGAAAGAAACAAAATGCAGATATGGTGTCTATAACATGTGAAACGAAAAGTTATCGTGAAATTTCGCGAAAAAAATCAATGTACAGACAGAGGTTACAATTTTATATATATATAGATATATGTTTGTGTGTGTGTGTGTGTGTGTGTGTGTGTGTGTGTGCGTGCAAAGAAACACTACTTTGCTCGGGAAAACTTTAATCTGAATAATGAATATGAATGTTATTCATTACAAGGCTACACTTTTCCCAATCTATTTATATATAGTTTCTCAGAGTTTACTTTTATGTTTACGTATTTAGCTCTCTGGGAACGAAGGATAAATACAATTGTACGTGCAAGGATAAACTTTATGCGGTTTCTAATAAAAAAATCAAGACCCATATAAGTCATTCATCATTATTAATGGCATATCCGGAGCTCATAAATTTTCTATATTCTAGAGCGTCATTTTTTTTTTTTTTTTTTTTTTTTCCCCCTACACCTGACTAAAGAAGAAAGACCAAAAGAAAAATCATGCGTAGAAGAAGGGCATGCGAAGGAAAACTAAGCGAAAGAAAACGTGCAAGCATGCAAAATAAAAACAAGTACCTCATGTACACACGCATATACACGGGATATACACATACATACCGGGCTGTGATGTAGGATAGGATAAGGATTTTGGGTGAGGATTGCCTTTTTCTGTAATATAAAAAAAGCGCGTCATTTCTTAACCACGGCTATTTGAAGACATACTTCAAATTGCAGAGGAGGGTCATCCTGGAGCGTGATGGCAGAGGCAGGTAATCCTTGGCGGACATGACAGAAGAAGGCAATCCTGAGGAGTGATTGCAGAGAAAGGTGAACTTGGACAAGATGGCAGAGGAACAATATCCTTGGCGGAGATGACAGAGGAAGGTAATCCTGGAGCGTGATGGCAGAGGCAGGTGATCTTGGCGCGAGATGATGGAGGCAGGTGGTCCTGGAGGAGATGGCAGAGGAACAATATCCTTGGCGGAGATGACAGAGGAAGGTAATCCTGGAGCGTGATGGCAGAGGCAGGTGATCTTGGCGCGAGATGATGGAGGCAGGTGGTCCTGGAGGAGATGGCAGAGGGACATGATCCTTGGCGGAGGTGACAGACGAAGGTAATCCTGGAGCGAAATTGGAAGGGCAGGTGATCCTTAGCGGACATGACAGAAGAAGGCAATGCTGAGGAGTGATTGCAGAGGAAGGTGATCTTGGAGAAGATGGCAGAGGAACATCATCCTTAGCGGAGATGACAGAGGAAGGTAATCCTGTAGCGAGATTGGAGAGGAGGGTAATCCTGTAGCGAGATTGGAGAGGAGGGTAATCCTGTAGCGAGATTGGAGAGGAGGGTAGTCCTGGTGCGAGATTGGAGAGGAGGGTAGTCCTGGTGCGAGATTGGAGAGGAGGGTAGTCCTGGTGCGAGATTGGAGAGGAGGGTAGTCCTGGTGCGAGATTGGAGAGGAGGGTAGTCCTGGTGCGAGATTGGAGAGGAGGGTAGTCCTGGTGCAAGATTGGAGAGGAGGGTAGTCCTGGTGCGAGATTGGAGAGGAGGGTAGTCCTGGTGCGAGATTGGAGAGGAGGGTAATCCTGTAGCGAGATTGGAGAGGAGGGTAATCCTGTAGCGAGATTGGAGAGGAGGGTAATCCTGTAGCGAGATTGGAGAGGAGGGTAATCCTGTAGCGAGATTGGAGAGGAGGGTAGTCCTGGTGCGAGATTGGAGAGGAGGGTAGTCCTGGTGCGAGATTGGAGAGGAGGGTATTCCTGTTGCGAGATTGGAGAGGAGGGTAATCCTGTAGCGAGATTGGAGAGGAGGGTAGTCCTGTAGCGAGATTGGAGAGGAGGGTAGTCCTGGTGCGAGATTGGAGAGGAGGGTAGTCCTGGTGCGAGATTGGAGAGGAGGGTAATCCTGTAGCGAGATTGGAGAGGAGGGTAATCCTGTAGCGAGATTGGAGAGGAGGGTAATCCTGTAGCGAGATTGGAGAGGAGGGTAATCCTGTAGCGAGATTGGAGAGGAGGGTAATCCTGTAGCGAGATTGGAGAGGAGGGTAATCCTGTAGCGAGATTGGAGAGGAGGGTAATCCTGTAGCGAGATTGGAGAGGAGGGTAGTCCTGGTGCGAGATTGGAGAGGAGGGTAATCCTGTAGCGAGATTGGAGAGGAGGGTAATCCTGTAGCGAGATTGGAGAGGAGGGTAATCCTGTAGCGAGATTGGAGAGGAGGGTTATCCTCTTGCGAGATTGGAGAGGAGGGTAATCCTGTAGCGAGATTGGAGAGGAGGGTAATCCTGTAGCGAGATTGGAGAGGAGGGTAATCCTGTAGCGAGATTGGAGAGGAGGGTAATCCTGTAGCGAGATTGGAGAGGAGGGTAATCCTGTAGCGAGATTGGAGAGGAGGGTAATCCTGTAGCGAGATTGGAGAGGAGGGTAATCCTGTAGCGAGATTGGAGAGGAGGGTAATCCTGTAGCGAGATTGGAGAGGAGGGTAATCCTGTAGCGAGATTGGAGAGGAGGGTAATCCTGTAGCGAGATTGGAGAGGAGGGTAATCCTGTAGCGAGATTGGAGAGGAGGGTAATCCTGTAGCGAGATTGGAGAGGACGGTAATCCTGTAGCGAGATTGGAGAGGAGGGTAATCCTGTAGCGAGATTGGAGAGGAGGGTAATCCTGTAGCGAGATTGGAGAGGAGGGTAATCCTGTAGCGAGATTGGAGAGGAGGGTAATCCTGTAGCGAGATTGGAGAGGAGGGTAATCCTGTAGCGAGATTGGAGAGGAGGGTAATCCTGTAGCGAGATTGGAGAGGAGGGTAATCCTGTAGCGAGATTGGAGAGGAGGGTAATCCTGTAGCGAGATTGGAGAGGAGGGTAATCCTGTAGCGAGATTGGAGAGGAGGGTAATCCTGTAGCGAGATTGGAGAGGAGGGTAATCCTGTAGCGAGATTGGAGAGGAGGGTAATCCTGTAGCGAGATTGGAGAGGAGGGTAATCCTGTAGCGAGATTGGAGAGGAGGGTAATCCTGTAGCGAGATTGGAGAGGAGGGTAATCCTGTAGCGAGATTGGAGAGGAGGGTAATCCTGTAGCGAGATTGGAGAGGAGGGTAATCCTGTAGCGAGATTGGAGAGGAGGGTAATCCTGTAGCGAGATTGGAGAGGAGGGTAATCCTGTAGCGAGATTGGAGAGGAGGGTAATCCTGTAGCGAGATTGGAGAGGAGGGTAATCCTGTAGCGAGATTGGAGAGGAGGGTAATCCTGTAGCGAGATTGGAGAGGAGGGTAATCCTGTAGCGAGATTGGAGAGGAGGGTAATCCTGTAGCGAGATTGGAGAGGAGGGTAATCCTGTAGCGAGATTGGAGAGGAGGGTAATCCTGTAGCGAGATTGGAGAGGAGGGTAATCCTGTAGCGAGATTGGAGAGGAGGGTAATCCTGTAGCGAGATTGGAGAGGAGGGTAATCCTGTAGCGAGATTGGAGAGGAGGGTAGTCCTGGTGCGAGATGGTGGAGGCTGGTGATCCTGAGAATGACGGCTGAGAAACATGGTCATGGGAAGACAATACAGAGGAAGGCGATGGTCACAGTGGACTGCGCATAAAACCAGTCCTGATCATGCTTAGTAATTCGAACAATATTTCATGTCACCTAAACGTCTAAATAGTAGCTTAATCACGTCCTATTATTTACATAGGAGTCTTACCTAAGGTCAAACATGAGATGAAATTGAGTTGTAATGTCATCAATAAAAACTGCTATAATGTTTATTTCAGTCGTAATGAACTCGATAACTGTTTTATTTTTTACTTGAAATTTTAGTGTAAGTACACACATAGCTGAAATCGAGTGGACCAGTAGAGAAAGGGGGAAATTAAATACCTTAAATATAATTGTGTTGAAAACTATAGCATACCTCCTGCTTCTTATCTCAGACCTATTTGATTTATATGCCTTATATGAAATCATTTAACAGAATTGGAAAATAATCAACGTCATTGAGTGTAGTCCAATTAATGGGATACTATAATCCCAACGGGAAAGAGTTATCCTCAGGATGCCCTCTCCTTTTTTAGTGTATCTTTAGATGTTGAATCTTTACCAAATAAATGCCCATGTTCTAGGCACGGTGCATACCAAGTTCACAATTGTCGTAACACTGCTACTGCAGCTCTCATGAATCCATCAAGTATTCTTATTTGTTATTTTTAACTCTCTTGCGCTCTTCTGAATGCATATAGAAGAGAACATAATTGTATAATTGAACAGTTTTTATCCTAAGTAGAGAGCTCATTTGGATTTTGACTAATGGCTCAATTGACATGTTTTCCCAGGTTAATTATTCGCGTTTTTTTTACAATAAGAGTGTTTAACTCGAAGGACATTAGAAGGGAACGGAGCTGAATTGGCGAGAGTTGAGCCATTGAGGCTAACAATACGCCGGAAATTGGCGGGAATAGAACCGCTTTGCTCTTCTTCAATCACTCACGGCCCTTCTTAGGCTAGGCCTCTAATAAACTAACAATGAATTTGATTCGATTACAAAAGCCAAAATAGTTACTGAATTAATCGAACACGTTCGTTTTGAACTCACTTCGGGTGTCATAGGAGAACAGAAGACGTCATCTCAATGCTTAAGAACCCTATGCAAACAATTGACCGAAGTTACATAAAGTAGACTTACATAATAATAACAAAACAGCGAGTTGAGGCACGCCCAGCATGTCTAAAATTCACGGATGTGTATGGTCCCATAAAGTGAGAAGAGCATTATTAGAAGAACGGAACAAATAAAATGAACGGGTTAAACTAAATCAATATGATTTGCGAATTTGTGTAGTTTGTTAAAAAAAAGTTAGCGCAATACAATAAGGCTTGCATAGATATTTTTGAATATTATTTCCTTTCTGCGTGTCCCAAACAGTAAAAATATATCTCGTGTATTCTAGAAAGTCGATGACGCATGGGTAGTATAAACTAAGTATATTTCCCACATCCTGATATGACACATTATATCTCTTCCCTCCAGATGTTTTCAAATCTAAGTAAAAATCTGATGATTAGATGTGGGTGCCTCCTGAATACTGAAATCAAGAAAGTACGAATATCTTGCTCAATATTTGAGCAACGAAAAAAAGGAATAGAACAACAGTTGTAGCAAATCAATAGTTAAACAAGGTAGGTTCTATATCATTATTCAACACTGCTCATAATAACGGATATATTTTCAATTTTCAAATCCCCCCACCTATTCCTGATCCCTCATCAGCCATTAACAACTATGAACTTTAGTGTTGAATGAAATGGTTAAATATCCAGTATCATATAGATCAGGGCTTCTTAAACTTTTGTAATTTAAGACCCCATTTATGATTGCGAGTTTCTTGAGGACCCCATACAAATATAAAAGAAAAATAATTTAATATTAATAATATATATTAATGATTTTTTTATGATTTATTTATTAGGTAACAATACACATATACATATGAAAATATATAAGTTTAGAATTCGTTTTGAAACATACAAAAATCTAAAATTAAAAATTGCACAACAAATTATAGAATTGTATTTATTATAGTTTCAAAAATAAAGGAGGATTCTGACCGTCTTAATTCTCTGTAATATATTCAAATAGTTGCGCGGTAAGTATTAAATTAAAGTATAAGTTAAAAATTTAATGAGATGGATGTGCCTGTTTTTTATTGCCTACATACATCCGGAAGTAGAAAATCGCCTCGTCCTTCCAAAGGAAAGATAACCTTCTCTTTGTAAAAGAAGCATCGTCGAATCGACGAATAGGTTGTAACTGTAGATAAAACATATTCGTCGAATCGACGAATAAGTTGTAATTGTAAATAAAGCATATTCGTCTAATCGACGAATAAGTTGTAACTGAAGATAAAACATAAATTGTAATTTTATCTCTCGCGACCCCAGAATTTTGCTACGCGACCCTAAATGGGGTCGCGACCCATAGTTTAAGAAGCCCTGATATAGATCAAATATACATTTTCGATTTATGAAGACAAGATCTTAATTAATCTTAGACACTATCACACTACGAATTTGCCTGTATCTCATTCAGTGAAATTTCAATTAAAGTAACATTTGGTTTTTAATCTTCGAATAAAGTGGGGCATGTTATAACAGATTATTCTCAATATGGCATGAGTAGGAGTGGGGGTTTACTGAAGGCTGAAAACTAAAAAGTGAAAATACCTCTGTTAATATTCATTATAGAGATTCGTATATAACGACATGTATAGGAAATTAAATTTGCAATAAGGTTAGTTCTATACAATTTTTCGATCCGACATATAATAACAGAGATATTTCGAATTTTCGACATTCCGCCTCTAAATTAGGCGTTAACGAACTTGATCTTTAGTTTTAAAATATCTATTATATTACTCAACAGGAGGCCACTAAATGGCTAATGGAGAAAATAATTAAAAATGATTTGGTATACAGGATAGAGATCGTAACGTTTTGGCGATGTCTTGCCTTGATATATACAATTCTTAAAAAAATAAGTGTTAATTTAAGTGGTGTTTAATTTGTTGCAGTGAGCCAGAGCTGATGAAGGATCTCTTGAAGAATCTCACTGAAATAGGAAAAGTCTACAAAATTGGGTTCAAATCTATGCTAGATCTGATGAATCGATGTGACGAAGTAATACCTCTTATACCACCGGGCCAGTCAAGTGCACTCAGCAATAGGCCTCTAGCCGAAGCAGCTGGAACTGTATTTAGTGGAGTCCTACCAGGTAAACAAACCATACTAATTATCATCAAATAATTTGAACCTTTTGAATATCCTGAACTTGATAAATAGATGACACTAAATTTCATGGGCCTATTTTTTATTTTATTATTTTTTTCTAGTGTTATCAATAACTAATTACATACGGTGTCTATTAAATATGTGTCAAGAAATTTTAACCATTACATCAAAATGTGATCGGTAATCCTCCAGGAAATCGATCTATACCAGTCATAGATATTCTAAGTTCTCCTCCTCAAGACATCTAAAATAGCCAATCATACGTGTTATTGGTGAAGAAAATGAGTGCTTAGGCACATATTTTTTTATGTGCTTTCTTAAAAATAGATACGAAAATTTAACATTAGATCTATTATTAAAGTAAATGAATTTGAAAAAAGTCCGTCAAGCAGGGGCTGCGTAAACTAAGCAGATTTCCCCACTGAAGTTTTACAATAGATAAATCTACATACCGGTAACACAACACCACTGTGAATATTGAGTGAATAAATACAAACGATAATAAGAAACATCCCGACGGAATGCATCTGAAATGTAAACAAACAGTTCTGCCAGCTTCTTACTGGAAAGAAAAACAAAAACAATTTATTATACTCTTTGTATTTTTTATCCCTTTTCTTTTATAAAAAAAAGTCCGTCACGCAGCGGCTGCGTAAACTAAGCAGATTTCCCGCGTGAAGTTTTACTCTCATCCGTTATCCGCTCCGATTTCATAAAAATGCAAATATCTCGGTTAATATTCAAGAAAAAGAATAAATGTATATAACAATATTTATAGTAAATTTAATTTGCAATAAGATTGATTCTATACAATTTTTTGATCCGACGTATAGTAACGGAAATATTTCGAATTTTAGAAAATCCTCCCCTCTAAACTCCCCCTCCCACTCGTCCGATTTCAGCCATTAACGAACTTGATCTTTCTTTTTACATAAAACGACTAAATATCGAGTTTGGTAACGATCAAACAAAATTTGCGACCGCTAGATATATATATACAGTTTTGAACGGACCTCATTTTCGTCATCTAGTAGGTAGGATTGATGGACATTTGAAGAAAAATTTCGAAAATTCCTTCATGAGTACAACCTCAATAGCCGATTTCCCATAAGGGAAATCTGCTAATACAGACTTAGACCACTATGTTTCTCAGCCATCCATTTATTTTTCCCGGTCTCCTATTGCATTCCCTTACTGTGATAAAGGCCCATCAGGGTAAGTTACCTAGAACTACCAACCTTGGTAAGAATGGAGATTTTATTTGGTAAACACTCACTGAATAAATTCATAATTTCTAAATGGGAGTTGAACACATAACTCAAGCTATACAAATGTATTAAGAACAAACCCCAAACGCACAGCTAGCCAGAACATCATGACTAGCATTGATTCCAGAATATGTAGAACAAAAATTCAGCTAAATAGTCAACCACTTTGCTTTCTACAAATTCTAATGAAATGATAATTAGATTCACAATATTTTTTAGGTACCAAATGGTGTGGAAATGGTGACGTTGCTACAACTTATTTTGACCTCGGTGCTGAAAAGAGTGACAAGTGCTGCAGAAAACATGACCTTTGTCCCATAAAGGTCAGAGCATCCAGTACCAGATATGGAATTGTAAACAAAGGGTTCTCAATGTATGTCACACATTTTTATTAATAATGATCATAAGATAAAAAAAGGTTGGTTCAAAAGTCAAGAGCGTATCTTTCCTAATTGATAAATAAAGTCCTATAATATTTAACTCTTTCCCATTATTCCTAAAAAAAGATATTAGTACTCTATGACAAACAGTCTTGTATTAAACTTAAGATGAAAAAACAGCCATTGTTTATTTTTCACAATTTTTTAACATGAGTTAACCTTGGATATAAGATCTATGCTGAGGTGCTACTTTAAAAAATTGTAAAATGTGATTGTAAAGTGGAGAGAACAGATCTACCCAGAGTGCACCTAATCTACCCAGTGAGGGGCTGCATTAACCTAAACATTTTTCCATGCACTACGTATTTGCATTTATCTCAATAAGTAAAAGTTCAATGAGAACAATATGTGGTATTAAAACTTCAAGTAATGTGGTTCATAATAAACAATTTATTGTTAATATGACATGAGTAGGAGTGCGGGTTTTTACTTAAGGCTAAAAATTAATAAATACCAATATCTACAATATTTAAGGAAATTTTTAGAAAATCACATTGTTAATACAAGCTCAATAGCTGATATCACACAGGGCAAATTTGCTCTTGAAAATAAATATTCCCTGGATTCCCTATTTGTCGCAGCATATATTCAGAGATACTTAAAATTATCTATAGAAAAACATCCTCACACAATCACAGAAAAACTTTCTTCTGAGTATCCCCTAGAACAATTGTTCGCCACTTAAAAGAGCTGCACCATTTGACATATCAAAATGCAGACGGGGTGTGAAAATTTATAAAAATGATTACAAAACGAAATGGCATTCGTTTTATCAAATGAATTATGTCTATGTTTATTTTAAAAATCCTAACCACCCAAACAGTGGGTTAACCCAGCTCTTCCCATCCCAAGAAGAGAGCAATTTGAAAAAAAAAAAAAGTTATGATATGTGTATGGAAGAATTTTGAAGGTCTAGTCCATTTTGGGTTAATCTTGGAAGGTCGAGCAATTATGACTGAGGTTTAGCCCCCAACTTGAGAGAGTACATGAAATAGTGGAGAGCGCTCTACCCTTACATTACCTAGCACTGGGGAATAGATAGCAAGTTTTTTTTTTTTTTTTTTTTTGTTTTTTTTTTGTAACAAGACAATACAAGAACAATCGTAAAAATCAAGTAGTAGGAATTTGATCTTTCTCATTCAGCCTATAGCCCAGATATTGTTCCTTTGGATTACCATCTATTACAATCAATAACAGACTTCCTCTAAAGTACATGTTTGGCTAATTTGGAGAACTGGACAAATGTGCGGAAAAAATTATTTTGCTTCTAAAGATTCATTAAGTATCTAGGAAGACATGAAACATTTGGCACAGAGCTGCCTTCGTGTGACAGAGAATGTTGGTTTTCAAAGATTAGATGTATAATCATAAAAAAAAATAAAATTTAAAAATAAAATGATAAAAAAAAATAAAAATAAAACGCAGAGTGTTGAATCACCCTGAAAAAACTAAATGTACAAAACTCGCAAAAAGTAAATTTGGAAATGGCCTCTCTACATTCTACACTCGATATGTAATGATTTATTAGACAAAATTATAACAGTGGGTCTCAGCTTTATATGGAGCTTTAACCTGATTTAAGGGATGAATTTGGTAATTAGTGGGTTAACATTATTGTTTTTTACCTCCCTAGAGCACACATGTAATTAGGGCCAGGTTTCAGAACCCAGTAAAAGCTTGGGAAAGGTATTTCAGCATTTCATGATGACCACTTTTCATATTTTTTATATAAATAAAGTTATGCCAGAATAAATATATTATTAGAGATAATAATTATAAAAATAAAATTAAAGATAAATATTTGAAAACAATTCTAAATTTTAAAATGTCTCAGTTAAAAGTTATACATTTACGAAAAACTTCCAATTGACTTTTTTTTTGGTGTTGAAAAGTTGGGATTTTGCATAAGTATTGTTGATACAAGTTAGAGTAATTATATTATAAAATAAATTTGTACAGCTTAAAAGTTCCAAAAAATGCCAAAC
Source organism: Riptortus pedestris (assembly GCA_019009955.1). Classification (NCBI taxonomy): domain Eukaryota; kingdom Metazoa; phylum Arthropoda; class Insecta; order Hemiptera; family Alydidae; genus Riptortus; species Riptortus pedestris. The sequence goes on along the minus strand of CM032228.1, from coordinate 79,712,073 downwards.
AAAAAAAAGTTGCTTTATTCATGTACCTTTATTATGAAAATAATACATTAAATTTGTCAAGAATAAATAGTCTAAAGTAATTAGCCTAAAGTAATAGAAGAAAGCATACATCTTTTACAAAAGCAGTCATCAATATTCAATATTGTTAAAAAAAAAAAAAATAATAATAATACATAATGAAGAGTCAATCCAGTGACAAAAGAAACTAACAACCATGGTATATAACAATTATAATACTTTACACAGTTTAACAACTATTTAACAAACAGTTAGGATGACAATAATGATTAACATAATATATAAATAAATTATTAAACTTCTGAAAGGCATACTAACAATAATTATACATACACATAATTAATAAATTGTACTTCCCTAACGAAATTTACATACAAATCATTTTATATACATAAAAATGTAAAGCAGTCTTTAGGAGTTTTGTAACTAACTAATACTATAAGAGAAAAATTGACAAAGCATAATCAACAGATTTTATCTGAAATGTTTTAATAAAATATATCATTTTTAATTAAAAATACCAAACAACTACAACTATTATTTTTTCAGGTCCCATTGTAATTGTGATGATGAATTTTTAAAATGCTTAAAGCAAATGAATTCGACAGTTGGGAATGCTATGGGATACTTGTATTTTAACGTCTTGCAATCACCTTGCTTAGATGGATCTCTCACTAAAGGATTTCAACTAAGGCATTCCCAGAGTTTTAAAGACACATTAAATGGATGAAACTGAAAATGATCTAAAAAGGTATTTAAAAAAAAAATAAGAGCACGTGCATAAATATTTACTAATTTGAATGAATTTGTTATAATTTTATTCTTGTATTTCTGAAGGGCAAGCACATTCAGCAGTAACCAGTGGCGTGAGTGGAAAGGGCAATGTTCCTCAGATATTAGTCTTAATTAAATTAAGACTCCAAGTAGAGTAAAAAAAAAATTATTTTGTATTTTTTTTTTTACTTATTTTTCTGGAAGAATCTTTTAAGAGTTACATTGTTCAAAGATATTTTAAGATAAATATTTAAAGTAATCCAATCATTTCACAAACAAAAATGTAATGAATTTATGTAAGAAAATTAATTAAACGTTATCATCTAAATTAAATTAATTATATATTGTAAATAACATATTTTACCTCTGACAGATAACCTAATAGTCACTATCAAACTTTAAACAAAAATAAATTCTTTGTAAATATTATTTATTTTAGTATTATATGATTATAACTATAATAAGGCAGGAATAAAAAGATTACTAAAACATACCATGACTATGTGAAATGGAAATCATGTTACTAAAAAGTAAAAATATTTACTCTCAACAGTATGCTATTGTAATATTGGTAACTAATTATATTCACATTACAAAATTTGTATTATAATTAAGAGTAAAAATTATTCAATTATAAAAATAAAATGCCCTGGTTAATAATAAATAAAGTTCATTAAAGATATCATTAATTGCATAATTTCCAAAACATTCATTAGACTTTGCAATTTATTCTCTTTTCGTCTACAATAATTTATCCCCTACAATTCATTAACAACTCATACCCTCCTATAACACAATGAGTTTGAAAATAAATTAATACAGAAATAAATTAATAAGTGTTGATATTTTTAAATCAACATTGAAATACACATTAGATTCAATGATTTATTAGTTTTGATTCAAATATATAAAACTATGGAAGGAAGACAATCCATTTAACAATACCTGTGATATATGAGTGCATTTAGTTTTAGATTTATTTATAAGGTGAAGCCACATTTTCTTGTTATATACATATTTGTATGGCACTTTTAAAAAATATATATTATTTATTTATACATCTTGACTGCTTAGGAAGCAGCATAATGAAATCTGATTTAATTATACATTTTTAACTGGGTTTATTCCTAAACTAATTCAACTTTACATATAAATAAAAGAAATATGTTTTCAGTCTTTGACAGTCTAATATTATTATTATCTAAGTATTGTGTGATAATTGTTGATTTCTTTAATTTGAGAAAATATAATGAACATTTCACAAATCACAGGAGATTTTTGTGACCTAGTCACACGGAACTAAGGTGTTCCTTTATGTAATTTAAATTTGTAAATTTGTACAAATGAATAAAACTATAATTAAATATGAGATTTCTTACAATGACTTTCTTGTTCCTTAACCAAAAAGAATGATTTAGCAGCATATCTAATGCTGTTATGATACATACTTATCACTAATTCTGACATCTGAGCCTAAAAAAATAAGGAGGAAAAGAAGGTAATGAGAATTTTGTTTTTTAAACATTCTCTATAGTATATTTAAAAGTGTTATACACTAAAATTAAGAAGGATTAAATTATGATTAAACCAACAGATACAAAATTAAATGAAACAGTTTAACAAAAAGGACAGCCTTATAATTCCATATAATTCAAAAAACTCTATTAGAACTTATCACAATTATACATTTGATTTAGCCTGCTTTTTAGCACTCTAAGCAGTTTTCCCCTAGCATTAAGCAATTTTATGAAAATATAGGATTCAAACAGAAGGGAGAGTAATGCGTGATGAAAGCCAAGAAAGGTCATGACTCCTCAACGTAAGTTTTCTCTGAACATCGGGGTGCTTATGCTGAAGAATATTCCCGAGGCTCCAGTAAACTTCCTTGCACAGGTGCCTGTACTTAGAAGCAAGGAAAAACTTGATAATCATCATAGTCATGTCCCAGTTATCAAGCATTAAACAAGCTGTTACTCCTTCTGGGTCTGCACTCAAATTTCCAAGCATTCTTACCTTGAAAAAAAAAAAAAACATGTTTCATTGTTCACAAGTGCTTGTAAATAAACATTGAGTGCAATCATTACTTTCTCAGTAACATCTTTACAGAAATAAGTTTAAATTATTTATTAACGTCCACTTTTTGCAACTAAGGCTAATTGAGACAGGTTATCTACAGGTTGCCACACTTTTCTAACCAGGATGGGATTCAGGATTTTATTTAATGAATTCCGTCACTAAATAAATTCCTTTGTCCATGTGAGAATCGAACTTGCCACTCTAGGTTTACCATGTGAGATTAAAGGAAACGCCTTAACTCACTTGGCTAACCTGAGTCCCTTTACAGAAATATAATGTTGGCTTTTTATATATAAAAGAAAACAAAATCACAAAAGTCTGTCACACAGGGACTGTATAAACTAAGTAGATATCCCACTTGCTTTCTATAACACACTAGTGATCTCAATTCACCAAATAATCAAACAGAAACCACAAAGGACATATTACTCATTTAATATTTGAGCTACGAAAAACTGCATAGTGCAACAATTGCACAGCATCAATATTTTAACAAGATTGGTTCTATAACATTTTTCGATCCGACTCACAATAACACAGATATTTTGAATTTTCAAGTTCCCTCACTAATCCCCCACCATTCTTAGTCTGATCTTTAGCAATAACAAATATCATCTTTAGTGTTGACTAAAACGATTAAATATCAAGTATGGTATAGATCAAATAAGAGAAGAGCACGTAAAACCGTAATTGATGAATTGATCGCACAATGAATTTGCATGTATCTGACATAATAACTATGACATAAGTAGCAGGGGTGGGGGTTTACTGAAGACTGAAAAGTGAAAAAAAAATCCAAATATCTCGGTTAATATTCATAATAGAGAAAATATGCATATAACATCTTTTATAGGCAATTAAATTTACAATAAGTTGGTTCAGTAAAATTTTTCTATCCCTCTTCCCCAGTACGATTTCAGGAATTAATGAGCTAGTTCTTTAATTTTGCATGGAACACTTATATATCAAGTATGATAACGATAAAACCAAAATTGCAACTGCTAGAACAGTAACAGACCAATATATAGATATATAAAGTGAGGTCCATCCAACATTATATATATAATTTTGAAAAGGCCTCATTTTCGTCATCTATTAGGAAGGGATGATGGAGATTTGTGGAAATTTTTCTAAAATTGTGTCATGCGTACGACTTAATAGCTGATTTCCCTTAATGGACCACATTTGCAAAATATATTTTAAATGTGAAGGCTGGAAAAGCCAGCTGGCAATTCATAATTGAAAAGCTCTCATTAATCAAAAGGTGAAGATTAAAAGTATTAGCTTTAGGTTATTTAAATTTTAAGCTGATAGAGAGCTTTTTACTATTAAGAAATTGTCATAGTTATTATTAAAAAAGTGTACTGAAAATTTCATGAGTAATGAATAGGTGCAATAATAATATTATCTCAATCTGCTGAAAATTTTTTATCTAGACTTTACACAACCTTGGGAGGGAGGGCTTACATTCTATTAGAACAGCAAAACGGTTATTCTAGTGACCAATTCTAAGGCACTAAACATGAGGCTGCCGCCTCAAAAGTACAAAGAATTTTATAAATCGAGTAAGTGTTAACCCTATTTTGAATGTTTTTAGTTGTGGAACCTCCCCCAGTTAGACTAAATTTTGACACGGGATGCAATTCTGCCCCTCTCTCATGTGTGATGATGTGTCCAAAAACAAAGAATAACTAGCAAAGCAAGTAACAAGCAACTTAATATAAACATCTCTCATACCTTCTTGCCTGACCCCTGTTAATCCTAATCCCTTTTTCCCATGTTCCAGGTATTCATTGACCTCCATAGCCTTTGACGGTGGTTTGTATGGTCTTTTGCATTTATACTTTCATTTTTAAATAATAATTAGTATTCTGGAATTTAAAACCGAACCTGCCTTGTAATTGACTCAGTTTGACAATGATGAATACACAAACCCACATAGATCCATGTCTATCCAGGACCCTTTTTTATACCACCCACCCACCCACCCTCTCTCTCTCTCTCTCTCTCTCTCTCTCTCTCTCTCTCTCTCTCTCTATATATATATATATATATATATATATATATATATATACACACACACACACACATACATCACTTTTCAGTTTTAATTACTTATTTATTTGTATAATTCTATATTTTAATATGAGAACAAGTGACATGACATAAATAGTCTAAACTAAACTGATTCAGCAATGAAAGATATATTGGAGCATGCTTTTAAAACCCTAGAATTTCATATAACAGCTCAATTTGATGATACCTACTGCAGATTTGACCACTCGTTAAACTGTCTGGGAAAGGGGGTATGACATTCAACTGAGCAAGTGATGTGTGAGTTAGAACTGAAGTACTCACTAATAATTGACTTTGCTGCAGAATAATTGGTCACATCACTTGCCCAGTTGGAAAAGAGGCCTAACACCACTATCCTATTTTATCTATAACTTTTCATGAATTTCCTAATTCAAGTTTCTAAAAAATGAAGACTTTGATATGAATGGATTAATTATCATAGGTTGGTATATGCTAAACAGGCTACAACTTTGTATTTTCACCAAATCTGTTAAACCAAACAGAGAAAAATAAATCTAATTAGATTTTGCCTCAATTCTACACTTAAGAATTATTAGACAATGTTAGGTATTCAACATTAATGCAATTGTAACAATCCAAAATTTGTATATCCATTTAGGGAGTAGAGTCAATACCACTTACAAAAGAACTTGAATAATATTGTTGATGTTATAGAATTTTTTTGTTTTTAAAGTGTTAACTTTCTAACAACACTAAATAATTTATTATTATATAGTATTAGACAATAAAACTACTAGAATATAAAAAAACGTCTCACACAGGGGCTACAAACTACTAAGCAGATTTTCCACGTGCAGGTATGACATACAATTGATCTCTTATCTCAATATATTTTCTATATCTAAATAAAAATCCAATAAGTGTGGATTTACTGTAGGCTGAAAACAAGAAAGTATGAATAATTCTTAAATATTAGGCGAGTTATTGTCATATACCTCATGTTGAAGGCCAAAAACTAAAATATACAAATATCTTGTTTAATAGTCAAGATAAGAGAAAAAAAAATATATAACAACATTTAGGGAACATTAAATATGCAATAAGGTTGGTTTTATACCAAGTTTCGATCCTTCGCATTATAACAGAGAAATTTTGAATTTTCATAACCCCCCCCCCCAAAGGTTGGATTTCAGACATAATAAACTTGACTTTTAGTTTTTCATGAAACTTTTAAAAATCGAGTTTGATAACAATTAAACAAAAACTGTGACTGTTAGAGCGTTAACATACAAATATATACTCCTATGTTTTGAGTGGACTTCATATTCTACATCTCCTAGGTAGGATCCATGGACATTTGAAGAATTTTTTTGAAAATCACATAATGAATACAATCTCAATAGTTTTTATTGAGTACAATCTCAATAGTTTTTATTGAGTACAATCTCAATAGTTTTTATTGAGTACAATCTCAATAGTTTTTATTGAGTACAATCTCAATAGTTTTTATTGAGTACAATCTCAATAGTTTTTATTGAGTACAATCTCAATAGTTTTTATTGAGTACAATCTCAATAGTTTTTATTGAGTACAATCTCAATAGTTTTTATTGAGTACAATCTCAATAGTTTTTATTGAGTACAATCTCAATAGTTTTTATTGAGTACAATCTCAATAGTTTTTAAGTGACGGGTTCGAATCCCGCCCTGGGCAGTGGAAATTTATTTAATGACGGCCTCATTAAATAAACTCCTTAGGCCCACCCTGGCTAGAAAAGGATGGTAACCTGTAGATAACCCGTCCCGATTAGCCTAGTTGTATAAAGTGTACGTAATATAAAAGAAAGAAAAAAAATCTCAATAGTTTTTATTTGTATTAGTTGATTTCCCAGAAGGAAATCAGCTAATACAATAATAAGTTAAAGAAAGTATTAGAAAATATTTATTCATGTCAACTTTTCTAATTATATCTTACGATCGACTTAGTCCTGTTAAGAATGAACTTACCAAAGAAGTAACAGAAATAATATTATCTGGTCGAAGTCTTCTAAGAGAACTGAGCATGTGGAGTACTCGCATTGGCATGTCATGTAAAAGTAAAACTGGAATAACAGAAGGAAGTGAAGACAACAGATAAATAAGCCACTGAACTTTATCTGACAACTCAAAGTACGGTAGCATACTATTAACCATGCACTCCACTTCTCCTTCACTGTAAAACATTAATATTAATTAAATACACTTTAATGATAAAAAAAATAAATAGTAATATTAAAACATTTAAACTTAATCAAAAACATGCATTTAAAGAATTTTCTTATAATTCATTTTCTTTCTAAAATAAAAAGCTAGAACTAAGAAAAGCAGTCATACCGGAGCTATGAAAACTAAGCAAATTTCCCAAATACTGGTATGAAACACAATAAATTTAATCTCAGCATATAATGCAGATATTCAGAAAGATCCTGAAGTTTATAGCCAAAAACATAATAGGGTTATTTGGAAACACTTTTTATTAGGTAATACATGAATTCAAAATAATGATATGATCAAGATAGAAGAACTGTTGGGGATTTCTAAGGAAGTAAATGGAGAATGTTTCAGTTCTTACTCAGGTCAAGCACGTCTTAAACTAGAAGTAAAATACATAATAGTGTTAAATTAAGAAAAACTGTGTTATTTTTAATCAATTGCAGAAGCACAAGACATAAGTGGAAGCCCTTTGCTATCCTGATTTGGTTTAGCTAAGTATTAATTTGTTTATTTCTAATTATGTTTGGTTTTACATAGCCTACTTTAATATATTTCATTTTAACCCATAAAAACAAAAGGTGGACACAATATAAGTACATCTTATTTTTATGAGTGTTATTATAGCTAAGAAATATTAGTGACACTGATTCGAACAGTAGCATGTATAAAAGACAACTGTGTGAAGAAGGATTTTTTCCCACACTGGACTTCATAAAGCATACAAAACAGAACTCTGAAGAGGACAACACTGAGCAGAGCTTACTGGCCAAACCTTTATTACCTGCCCTCTATAGAGAATAAGGGGCTACTTAGTTGAAGCTTGGGGCTCAGGTTGGACGTGTGAGTTAAAGCAATAGCTTTAATTTCACATGGTAAACCTTGAGTGGCAAGTTCGATTCCCCTCTGGGCAATAAGAATTTATTTAGTGACAGACTCACTAAATAGAATCCTTAGTCCCACCCTCGCTAGAAAATGGTGGTAACCTGTAGATAACTCGTTCCAATTAATCATAGTAGCAAAAAGGGGATGTTACCAAATAATTTAATTTAATTTTTAGTTAAACCAAATTCTCAACTTTAATTAGCTTCACTATTATTTTACTTTAGTATTTTTCTTCTTAGCCAATAAGAACCTGTTAATATTTTCAGTTTGAGCCATTTTTTAAAACCTAAAATCACAATTTGCGCTATATATAAACTGAATTAATAAAATAAAACATAAGTAAATATTCAACTAACAATGGAACTGCCCAAATAGGCAAAATTTATCTTTGTCATAAGAGTCAATATTTTCTTTTCCTATTTCAATTATTAGCTATGAGTTTTATTTAAGACCAGGATGTCTTAAAGTCATATAATATATGTATGTGCTACAAAACTTCAAATAAGACTAAAAAATAGAACAAGTAATGACTATAACTTCAAGCCATATTGTCAATAAAAACAAATATCTCAATTTCATTTATCATTTTTTCAAAATTAATTTCCGATAATTCTTGAATCTGTAAAGTGATTGCCTCTATTTATTGAATTCTCATTATAAAATATAAACAACCGGAGAGAAAATAATTAGTTACAATACATCTATAACACTAGATATCAATCAACATTTTGAGACAGTATCTTATACAGTCTTTTACAGAAATTTGTTTTGCGTTTTCAGTGGGAGAGAAAAAGAATAGTCCTCAAAGTCACTCAGAACAAAGACACTCCCTTCTACCACGCCTAGAAACCACACATTCTAGAATGAATTAGTTGTCAAGAATCCTAAATATTTAGACTATAGCAATATTGAGATGACATTGTCATAATTTAAAAGGAAGCTAGACACCTCTTTTAAGCCTCCTAACAGCCAATTTTTATGCTGATATGTCCAAAACAAATTACTCAATTAAAACAAAAAGACAAGATATACATACATCATAAAATTAGATCCATTTTTTGTGAACATTATTAATGCTTTTGTAGTATGTTCTCTAAGTTCAGGCACAGACATGGTTCTTTCTAACACTTTCAAAATTCCCTGAGAATGAAGAAGCTCACAGGTTTTCTGCCCACTTCCACACAAATTTGTAATAGTTTGTAGAACAACATTCTAGAAATTATAACCTCATTAATCATCTTGCAGTACTAATAACATTCCACATTAAGTGGTATAATCAATGAAACTCTACCATGAGATTGTAGTTTAATCCCTGCAATATAGAAATGAGGTAAGGGGTAGCAGATTTGGCTAATTTAAAACAAGTCTTGGAATCTCCTAAAGCTAAATTACAACAACATTCAGCAGCTAGAAGCTGGTCAAAAGAATTCTGGCCTGAAACAAAAACAATGACTTAATCAAAATATTCCAAACTATCAAAAAACAGAAATGCAGTTTATTTTTACGTACTCATTAAATGGCCAACAAGAGAATGTAAAGCCCCTTCAACTTTAATAAAGGTGACCATATGACAAGGGTTTTGAATAAAAGCATTCTTCAGGTCAGTGAAACACTTTTCCTTATCCTTAGAGCTATGTGACAGTCCACGGGCTGCTTCTAAAATATCTTCTTCTTTAAAATCCTCAGATACTTTGCTCTGACTTTGTTCAGCTACTAGTTTTCTTTGTTTGCTATACATATCTTCCCTTCTTTTAACACGTTCGGCATGATTGTTTTCACGAACACGGTTCAAAACTTCTTCTGCCCCTTCGTCACTCATCCTGGTGAAATGTGAACCAGAATTTCGTGCACTCAAAAAGGAAATACTTCGTTTAAGCTAATCTAACGAGAACCACATTCGGAATAGCTTTCAAACAAAGGAGATAACACGTGCGGGAAATAAGAACCTCCCACCCGTCAAATCCTCCCCTCTCCACGTGGTGAACCAATGAAAACGTAAGCAAATTTGCCGGCAAAACGTCAAGATTCCCGCCAAAATATGAATGCTCTATTATTCTAGATTTAACGGCCACCATAAATTTGAAACTGATGTACTGGTTATTTTAATTTATTAATAGGCTTTCCGAATCTGACACAACTTTAGATCTTTTTAATGGTGATTTGAAATTTAATAAGACCTGAGTTCACTTGAACCAAAAAAAGGTACTTTTGTCCAAACTTTTGCTCCTTAAAACAAAGTTGAAGAATAAAACATGTTATTTAGCAACTATTTCAATCATTCACAATTATAAATAGGATTTCTGAACTATTTACTTGAATGCTATTTGGAAAAGTGAATACATTTAAAAAACACTCATAATTTGTTTAAATTATAAAAATAATAACATAGTTTTATAAAGAGTGAGTATATTACTTAAGTATTGACAGCTATTCAATTACAGTTAAAAGTCAAAAGTATTTACACAATGGCATCATTCATATAAAATACTTATTATTAATAACCAAAACTATTTTCAAAATAGTTCTTTTAAACTTTAGAACAAAACAACATTTTATTAAACAATTCAATTAGAAGTAATTGTCAGTTTTACTATTAAAAACCTATAGGAATAGTATTTAGCTACTATTCCTCAAATGAACCAATTACCTACAATATCTAAATTTTTAGCAAGTACAGGAAAATTGTCTTTGAAGGAATTGACTTTACAATAAAGGACAAGTTGTACTCTTTATATTTCAGATTAAGATGCCATAAAATATTTTAAATTAGTGATCAAATCTTTTGCATCCATCAATATTTTCATTAGAAATCAAATAAGACAGTTTATCAATATACTATCTGCCAGTCTAACGGATTTTCTCGTAATGATTTTGGTAGGAAGGCTGTTTTAGTTTTAGCAGATTTCCCTTAAGGGAAATCAGCTATTGAGGTCGTACTCATGACGCGAGTTTCGAAAAATTTCTTCAAATGTCCATCGATCCTACCCAGGAGATGACGAAAATGAGGTCCGTTCAAAATTATATATATATATATATATATATATATATATATATATATATATATATATATATATATATATATATATATATATAGATATATATATTTGTCTGTTAACGCTCTAGCGGTCGCAATTTTCGTTTGATCGTTACCAAACTCGATATTTAGACGTTTTGTGCAAAAAGACAGATCAAGTTCGTTAATGGCTGAAATCGGACCAGTGGGAGGGGGGGTTTAGAGGGGAGGATTTTTGAAAATTCAAAATATCTCCGTTACTATAAGTCGGATCGAAAAAGTATATAGAAGCAATCTTATTGCAAATTACATTTACTATAAATAATGTTATATACATTTATTCTGTATCTTGAATATTAACCGAGATATTTGCATTTTTCTGTTTTCAGCTTCTCAGATGAGATCGGCTAACTTCGGGTCTAGTCGTGAGTTTCCGTCAAGAGAGTTTCGGGCCCTTCCCGTAACTGTTTGACTCTCTATTCTGAAATTTCTCTATTATAAAACTCCACGTGGGAAATCTGCTTAGTTTACGCAGCCCCTGCGTGACGGACTTTTTCTTCTATATGTTTATTTTTATTTTAGTTTCATAGGTCCTATTGAGGATGATAAGTTTTTGACTACTCGCAATACTTATTTTGTAGAATAATTTCTGTTCTTTCAGCCACAGCTATCTCCCTTACTTTTTTCTATGTTATTTATCATTGACAAGCACTTCTAGCTGACCACCTCCTACCTTATATTATTGGAAGAGAAGATATTCCATCTTTCAATAGAATAACGTAGTAAAGAATTTCAAATATTCGTATTTATATATGATTAGTGCAGACATGACAAAAATGTATCTAAAAATGATTGTTCTGCATAAGATAATGAACAGATTTGTTCTTATGCATATTTTGTTAGAAACAAAAAAGGTGACGTGTGACTGGGTTTGGGCATTGTGACTGTGTTTTTGAACCATAGGCTGATTGGCTATAAAACCCCAAGAAAATTTTCTAATATCATATTTTTAAAAATAGTGTCTGAGGTTTCACTCAAGAGTGTTCTACTGATTTAATTCGTTCTATGAATTTTGAGTTTTTCAAATTATTAAAATATCATTAGTGTCGGGTCTTATTTTTGAAACACGAATCAGGAGGACCCGAATATAAATAAAAAGATGTCATTCAGTAGGATGGAAGCGGCGAGAGAGAGACTGGGAACAAAGTTCAACCAGCGAACATAGTGTCTAAGGTGTTGTGCAAAATGACTGAGTCTGAACATGAAGCGAGGTCAACGCAACTCAAGATCTCACATCATAAAGGGGCTGTGTGACAGTCGACAGAAAACTCATGCTGCGCCACTGTCAGAAGTCAGTCAGTTCCTGCTTACAAAAAAACTTTAGAAGAAAAGAGTCAGATTTTTAAGAGCGAGAACTAATGAGCTAGCTAATGTCCCTGAGGCTCAATCCTCTTTGCCTTATGTACCTTTGACCAGCTGTTTTAATATTTTATTTCTTTTAAATTGAAATGATCAGGTTAGCCATGTAAGTTAAAGCATTGGTTTTAATCTCACATGGTAAACCTTTAGCGACTAATTCAATTCCCACCTGGGCAATAGGAGTTTATTTAGTGACAAACTTATTAAATAAAATCCTTAGTCCAAACCTGGCTAGAAAAGGGTGGTAACCTGTAGGATAACCTGTCCCAATTAGATGTAGTAGCAAAGAGTGGACAATCATAAAATGAATATATTTTTGAAAATAAAAACATAATGTAATATCTGTACAACAAATGCAGGTTTGCCTAACTATTTCTTGGGTCACTAGTATTATTATTACTTGATAAAAAACTTTCGACTTATTTTTAAGATACAGAAAACAATAAGTATTTGAAACCAACGGAAGGATCCCGTTGATGATGGACCTCCACCAGCCAGCCCAAATCCCGAATAAGTATTTGGTCAACCATGATTGCTCTGCATGATCGTCCCAGTCTGCTATCACTTTGTACCTACATTAAGACACAGAATATTGATACTGAATGCTTTTTAAATGATTTATTTGGGCAGTGTAATTTACATTGATTAAATTACACAAACCTGTTATTTTTTCTTGTTTTATTCAAATTTAAGGATTAAGATACAACAGGACATGGATGCCTTTCATATAAAAAAAAATGCTTCAAAAGTTCAGTTACTAATTTATAGTTTTCCATCTCAATCAATCTCTGTTATGCTTGCTCAATGATATTTTATGTACTAATTTTACCTATGCTTCAAAATGTTATTTGTTAACATCCACTTATGCATCTTTGGCTAATCGCGTCTCATTATCTTCTGGTTAATTCTCCTTCCATGGTTCTATTTTTAAATTGTAGTCTTTTTAACTAAACTGACATATGGGTTTTAACTAAACTGCTGAGCTATGACATATGGGTTTTAAATCATGTGAACCTCAATTTTAGGTTTTTCTTTTGAACCAAAGTAGGCTCACGCTAAACTTTTAATTCATCAAATATGAAATTTTTTGGGTAATAATTTTTCTGTTTCGATAAATTTTCAACACCCTAATTACACACACCTCACAAGGGAAAACATTGGGATAATTGCTACGCATGAATGGTTTATCAAAAGATTTATTAAACTGAATTGAATCACAGGACTGAAATCTTCATCCAAAACTTAGTTTTTCAGTAACAAATAAATACTCGCATAACGTTAAAAATATAAATATGAGACCAACGGATTCTAATAATGCCTCATTTTTAAAAATACAAATATATTATCATTTTTTGTTTGATTTGGCTATTTTTATATATATATATATATATATATATATATATATATATATATATATATATATATATATATGTGTGTGTGTGTATATATGGGCAGTGTGCACACTAAACATATTTCCCCAAATACCAAAATGACACCCTGCTCAGTATTCTAAATGGTCTTTTTTAGACAAAAAAAAAAAAAAAAAAAATCTGCCGTTGGTGATACAAACATGCCAGGAGAATGAAACAAATAATTTTTTATTTAGGAATAAATATTCTATAGAATGATTCATCAAGAATTGTTGACATTTCTACAAAAAAAAAAAAAAATTAATAAAAATCTTACCATTTTTATTAGTCTTAGTTGCATTGCTATGAATAAGAACTGTTTTCTGTTATTTGAGTGAAACTTCTTTTAATTATCTTCTAATTAAATTTTAGAATAAATGAACTGAAATAAGAATTGAAATATCTTTAGATGTGAAATTGTAATGATCTTATGTAATTTAACAAAACACAATCAGTTTTTTTTTTATTAAAAATTCATGAAACATCAATGGTAATTCAACACTTTTTTTGTCATAAACTTTAATTGAGGACCTCTTTCACAATAATTTACCAATCACTTTATAAAAATAATGGTTGATATCTTTGAAACAAAAAAAAAAAATCTAGGCCAAGCTCTTTTCCTATGCTCAATAATCACGACTTCAAAATATATTTGTGATGTAATTGTAGTGCCTTAAGATAATACCTAATATGCTTTATTCTACTATTATCCTCGTCTTTGATCATTTTTTTAGTTTTACTTATCTCATTTAAATCTTACACATTTCATTTCCTTCAAATGTAACTTATGGTGATTGTCAAAGGACTTAATATTGATAGTGGTTAATTTATAAGCATTACAGACCATGCAGTAACTAGAAGCCAAAGCTTCTCATATATTTACTTCTTGACCTTCTTTATGGATCATAGACATCCAAAGAGAGTCCTCAATGGGGGGAGGCCAGGAGGTGGATGAAAGAGACACTGTTTCCAATGGCAGGATGATGAATAGGAGGTGTAAGAATGACACAGGGGGTTTTAAGGCTGATATAATGAAATGTATGATAAGAGTATATTTTTATTTTTTTAATACATCAAAAAATGTTTATAACCATTGATATGTTACTGATTCGTAAATAGGTAATCGACAATTAAAATGTATATTGAAGAAATAACTTCATAGCCGAAAGTCATACTCCAATATGGACAAGCCAAACTTGAATAACAATCACTTTAATAATATTTCATACATATTTTGAAGCAGTATTTATGGATTATTATCCTAGCAGCCCCATTGCCCATCAGAAGCATACTAAATGGTAATGCTTTCATTTGCTATTTCTGTGTCAAAAGAATTCTTTTCTTAATATTCTATTTGCACCTTTCAGCTATGAAATTAAATCCCGTTAAATAAAGTACAGAAGTAAAAATAATATTAATTAACAATGAGCATGGAATTCTTACATATTTACTATTTGTATTATATGTCTATATCACGGATAAAGTCTCTTAGTTAGGTGGATTGTATGAATTAAGGTGTTAATTTATAATATGGAAAATTAGATTAAAACTATTGTTCTTTTAGTTTATACCTGACCCATATCATCAACAATATAACAATCGATAGTTAAAATAATAAAACTGTTTCTAGTTAACATAAAGTATTTAGTAATTCAAATAAAGGGTTCGAGTTAATTAAGTTCTAAAACTCAGAGGGAGTAATTTAAGTAGCCCTGGCAAATTATTATTTTATGGGAATATTACTTGGTTATGTCAAATATAGATTTCTCAACCAAATTTACTAGTTTTGGACCATTAAATGATATATACTTTGTTGGGCAAATTTACAATGGTGAATTGTGATTTGGTTAGTACATTGTTTACCTGTATCAAGAAAATCAAATGTACTGTGCGTTAATAGCTCGCACTGAAAATGTTTCATTTTACATTAAAGTTTTAATCTTTAACTATACTTACCAATGGTTGTTTGTGAGTTATAAGGGATGAGAATGTTAAAATTTTCTTAAGAAATGTAATGTTTCATACACACACACGCACGCGCACACACATATATTTAAATCCCAAAAATGTTTAAAACATATCTCTGATAAATCCCAAACATCCTAAATTATATAAGTGTTATGTTTACAGGAGAGTTTGATTAGCCCGTCTTTAAGCAATTTTTTTTTTATCATAATAGATGATAACATAAATTAGAAAATAAAACCCAATTAAAAATCATCGATGTACTTTTATAAGCATCTATTAGGATATACATCTATTGAAAATTCACTCCAAGAACAAATTTTATTCAGAATGTCTAGATTGCCACATTTGAACAACAATACCGGTCATTGCAAAAAAGAAGAATAAGTCAGCTCTACTTATTACTAAACCTAGAAATATATATGCAATAGAAAAACTGAATTAAGTGTCTTAATATACTCATATATCTTAGTTTTGTTTTGGAATAAACAGAATGGCCTGTAATGCCATTCAAATTTTTGCAATTTAAACTTTTAGGAATTCAATTATGTCTAGTTGAGAGTAGCTTTTTTTTTGTTTTTTTAATTGTATTTTTATATGCCACTAAAAGCACCCCTTTTCATGTATTTTTGAATCATAAAGCAGAATTTAAAAATTCTTGTTTTTGTTTTTGAACTTAACATTTTCTAAAAACCAATAACAAAGGGTCTTTTACACAAATATCTTGTGTAATTAATTACAAGTACTGTGAGTAAATTCACATACACTTTTTATTTTCTAAAATTATCTGAATATGTTTTACTAAAATTACCTGAGTTGTGGTTTTTTGTTGCTTAATAAAGAATCATTTCAGAATAAAACAATGATACTCAATTAATTTCACCCACAGATAGTGAAATCCTTAAATAATGTTTTCTTGTCGATGTTACACTAATAAACGTACAAATTCAACTATTGTATTATTATACCACATCCTTATATACTTACGTATTATTGTTTATAAGCGTAATAGAAAAATTAACAATTATCTTTATGGACCCAATCATAGAGCCCTTGATAATTTTAAACTTAAACCATTGTGGGTTACTTCCTTAATAAACCTTCCTTTAATAGTTCACTTTCTAGTTAGTATATTCAATATTATTTGTCAAACGATAAGTCTTTCCAATCAATATAATATTCTAACACTATTATTTGTTAGTACAGAAACAAGAACATGATATAGGACTCTAACACTAACAAAAAAGGAATACATCGGCATTCAGACTTGCAGGTCAAGCAATTACCTAAATATTCCTAATGATACTATTTAGATTTTTGTCTGTTTTTGGTGTTAATCCTTGATGAACAGGAAGTTCATTTTATGAAAATTTATGATAAATAACAATAAATATGATTATTGAAATAAAAATATTTGCTTAATAATTTACAAGTATCGAACTTCATTTGTAAATCTTAACAGAATCTAGAGTCATTGGAAACTTAGATGAAGAACCAATTAGAATAATAAATTTGTGATTTATTTAAAAATTATGTGAGCATTTTATTTAACAAAAAACTATTTTATTCATACATACAAATAACAAACAAATCAACAAAGTGGTAAAATTATGACTGAATAATTTTATTGAAACATAAATACGATGCTGGAAACCCCTCCCCAACAGTGACAATTCTTTGCCAGATGGAAATAATAAATGAATATTCACCCTAGCAAAAAACGATTAAATTGGAGACTTTAAGCTCCTCTTGACAGTTAATCAGTTAAAGCCTCTTTGAGAGGGGTTCAGAATTCACCTAAGGGCATCCTCAAAATTCTTAGAAGGAAATTTCAGACAGAAGTGTGGATCTGTTAACACAATTGGCATTTCCAAGCCTGGGCAAAAGAGGAGGGTTGAACTTAGGTAATAGGCATAGTTAAAGATCTGTCATGCTCTATAAGGATACTACTATATCTTTGGCAAAATCTGACTAAATGGAATCAATTCACATTTACCAGTGTGCAAGGAGAAAAGAAGGAAGCCTTCTAAACTTTTCTGGACAAGCCATATGGAAAACTAATGGAGAATGCTAAGCGGGTAATGAATTCAATGTCTAAGAAGTTAGGTAGAAGACTGTTAATAAACAATGGCCCAGCCCAATGAACATGGGTTAATGTATGAGAATGCCTAGTTTGTATGGAACATGAATTTCAAGTCAAATGTTTTCTCAGGAGACATAAGAAAAAGCATAAATAAGGACAAACATGGAGCCTGGGCTAGCAAATGGTGATGAAAATGAATGCTTGAAATTAAAACGAATGGGGGAAGGCCTTTAAAAAAGGAGCAAGGCATTACTGAGGCTGCTTTGTAATAAAAAAAGACCTCATGAAGTTATTTATCTTAGAATATACAAAGTTTAATAGAGGCATCAAAAGCTTAAGGCTTTCAAGCGACTGAATAATGTCTAGAAGGATAAACTTTCTCATAGAAATTGATCATATCAAGTGTAGGAGGGTTCAGTACATAAAAGATATGGCTACATTCTGTGATACGTGAGTTTTAACCCTTGTGGTACAACCAATTTCAAGGACATTGAAGAAACTTAGCTCCATGATAGAGCCAATATCGGGGGAATTATCTTCCTCGAAAAATTAACAAGGCCTGAGGGCCTGATACAATTCCTTTGGAATAATTGAAGTATTCAGTAGATTTAAATATTTGGGAGTATGTTTATCTGCTTTTTTGAATATAGGTAAAAGTAAAATGCCAGCAGAATATGGAGAAAGCATTTATTTTTATAAATAAATCTAAATTACAAATATAAAAATTATAGGGCACATTATAGTGTTTCTCCATACACCTTATAAGATTCTTTCAGTGGCAATTTGTCAGGGATTAGTGGAGTGCATAGAGGGAGTGCATCAGTGGATTTCACCCAGAACAACCAGAGATAATTTCTTCATTGACCTATATCAGGTATGACAGTATTAAAAGCTAAAGTTGTTGAAGTAATCGGAGAATCCCAGCTACCCGCCACACTAAATAGTGTAATAGAAGCAGAAGTTTAGGCACTAAGAGGACTGTAGAACCTATTAGTACGTAAGATAGTGAGGGAAGGGAAACTAAATGTTACTTACTGGTTTTTCTTTTCTTTTCTTTTTTTTTTTTTCTAATGTAATGTATACATGCTTGGTGTAATATTTGTCAATATAATATTAAATAATCAAAATGATTGAAATGAAATATTATCTTGAGTTCCTATATTAATATTTTTTTCAGATATTAAAAGTATGTTTCCTAACAGACCATCAACAATGGGTATCATGCTAAGTTTCTGAAAATCACAGTATTACTTTAAAAGGGAAATTTAGCAAAAGATGTAAACTAACTCTTTTTTATTAATATGTATAAAACTCCTTTAAATAATATTTTACAATGTGATGTCAGGATTCAATTATTGAAACTGAACTCGTGGCTTTTAATTGATTGTTAATGTTGGTATATGTTTACATAAAATTGAAGTTACAAAAATTTCAAAGATATATATAAAAATTAAGTTCCATTCACAATTCTGTTTGTTCCCTATATCTTAAATATATACTTTAGAAAAATGAGCACTGTCTAAGAAGTAGAAATAGCAGCACAGAACCAAATAGCACTTGTGTGAGTTTCATAACTGCCGCATGGTTGCAACCACTTTCTCTACAACAGAAAACGCAGAAGTATTCATCTTTAGATGTATCACAATGGTCTAGACCAAGTCCCCTATTCACCATGTCATCTGAAAATCCACAAGGTCCCAGCCCACATTCTTTCTTCATAACAAAGCCCTTGGTAGCTGAAAAATAGAATAAACTGTTAATAGATCAATTTGGTTCACCTCAGCTCATTGATTTGATAACATTTTTATTTTAGGAAAAAGTAAGATTTTTGATGGCAAGAAGGATACTGAATTTCTCAAAATTATTTTATTTTTTTATTATGTTCCTATATTACCTTTATTTCTATTATTTACTGTCAAATTACTTTTATTCTTTGTAATATGTCTTCAAACTTTAGTTTCTACCATTTGAATAATTCATAAAATTTATAAGGTTGATAGAAAATTTGATAGATAAAAGAGAAACTGGCCATAAACAGGGCTAGAACTAGGTGCATCCTTCCTTCATAAACTTACACGATACATCAAAATAATTAGTTACCATTGAACGAAGAATATAGGTATGTGCAAAGGGTTTTGAAGGATGTCAGTGAAGTCCCTCATAAGAGTATTTGTAACCCAAAATATTGAATCATGAACTTCCATGCTTGTGAAAAACAACAAAAAGTGAAAAGGAATACTGCCAAACAATGTGCTTAATCATAAAATAAGTGTTGTTACATGTGATTATTAAAAATATATTTGCACAGTCAATGTTAATTTGTCAGTTCATACCATGACCTTTCTCAGATAGTCCTCAAGGTATTTGATAATTGCCATGACACTAAAGCATTGTATGCAAATCTGGTGAGCTAAATTTCTCCCTTGGTGGTGATCAAACCTGCACCTATTAGCAGATTTTCCTAAGGGAAATCAGCAGTTGAGGTCAAACTCATGATGCGGTTTTTGAAAAATTTCTTTAAATGTCCATCAATCCTACTCAGGAGTTGACCAATATATATATATATATATATATATATATATATATATATATGTGTGTGTGTGTGTATTCTGTTTTCTGGTGTCACAATTCTAGTTTAATTATTACCAAACTCGATATTTAGTTGTTTTATGTAAAAAGAAAAATCAAGTTCGTTAATGGCTGAATTCGGACCATTGGGGGCGGGGGGTTAGAGGGGGGATTTTTGAAAATTCGAAATATCTCCGTTATTATACGTCGGGCCAAAAAATTGTATAAAACCAATCTTATTGTAAACTTTGTATGTACTATAAATATTTATTCTCTATCTTGAATATTAACCAAGATATTTGCATTTTTCAGTTTTCAACTTTTAGCAAAACCCCACTTCTACTCATGTTACATAAACAATACTCTGTTATATTATAAACCATATTATTTGAAGCTTAATTACCAAATATTGTTTTCAAGAGACCTCCATTATACGAGATACATGCAAATATGTTCTGGTGACCCCTCCCCTCCCGTCTTAAGTTCTTGGACTACTAAAATTTGATTGATTGAGATAAAAATTATTCTGATTCATTAAAATTAGTAGTTCTGGTTCTAGATATAGTAAATAGTTTTCAATAAAATTAATATGTTATATTTTGATATATTTCAGTAATTGGTTTTCTTTCCGGTTAGAGGTTGGCTGACCTGTTTGATTACATTTCAAACGCTTCCCGTCAGGAGAGGAAAGATTTCTTATTACTGTTTGTATTTATTCACTTAATGTTCACAGTGGTGTTGTGCTATCAGTATGTAGATTTATCTATTATTCAACTTCACGAGGGAAATCTGCTTAGTTTATTCAGCCCTTTTGTGAAAGACGTTTTTTTCCTTCAGAACACTAGGGGCAGTGAGTAGAAAATGCACCCAAATCTGAACCCACATGGCCGCTGGTGCCCTGTCACTGGAACGTGTAGAATGATTGGGACTCCAAACTGTGGTCTTCTTGGACATGAGTTGGGTGATTCGATATTATCTACATTTCTTTCTGAATGCCCTTATGAGGAAACAAAGCGGTCATCATGCCTTTCATGTCTCTAACCTCATTAAATTCTAATTATTACATGCTATTGTCTTTGGTCAACTCATGTTTGCTAAATTGCTCGGTTAATGCCAATGATGCATTATATTTTAGTATTTTATAACACATCTTTGACAATTTGGCATAGAACGATTATTCAGTTTCCCCCTGCATAATATATTTCAAAATCTCTCCTTTACATTGAATTTAGAATATTTATTTATTTCTCAGCTCATTACAGTCATGGTAAATTCACACAACAATCAGGAAAAAAAGACGGCAGCATAAAATGAAAGGGAGAGAGATAGAGAGAGAGATTTTATTGGAGTCCCCATTGTGGGCATCCTAGGACATTTGCCGCTTTTAAATATTTGCTCACCACTCCAAATTTTATTGAACTTAGGCTTCATCTCACTATTCGACTCCTACCTATAGTAGTAAGGATGAGCTATAAAGACCTATTAAAATTCGGGTTCCAAAATTGCAAAAAAGAAATTGGAAAGAACCACTTGTATAAAGGGCAGCCATAAGGTAAAGCAGGGGTAAAGAAGAATAA